>JAVJIX010000181.1:1512500-1525000 GCA_036785185.1 Paratrypauchen microcephalus | reverse complement strand
TTCAAAGTATCACTAACTAGTGGACTTCTAAAATAATTGTTCGTAGTAGCAGCTGTACAAATAAGTAAATAAATAAATAAAATCAGAATAAATTCCAATTCCAATCAAGATAATTTGACAAATCAGTCGTAAGTATTTTTTGTAATGCACTGAATCCTCTCACAGAAAATCACTGCCCAACAAAAAACAAAAAATGTATATTATAGACTCCATGAATCAGCCGCTCACAACACGTCTCAGACTTTATTTGGTTCATAATGTATTTCATTTGAAGAAAAATGCATATATAACTGACTAATTAACTAAAATAATCACTTTTGCAGCCCTACAAATGAGACTTTTATTACTATAAAATAAAAAATATAATAATAATAATAATAATAATAGTAAATCAAGATAAACATTCTGATACTATGTTTTCCAGTGCACTGTATAAAATCACTGTTTAACAACAACAAAACAAAGAAAGCGTTTTCCATGAGTCTGAGCATGAATCAGCTGCTACTCACATCATGTCTCGGTGAGTCAATCAAAGCCCCGTTCTCCATTTTTATGTGATGTAGTCCTCCAGTCTGTCCTTGTGTCCCCGCTAAACCCGCCAGTCGCTCCCTCCTCTGCCTCCTCTCCCTCTTTAGCTAGTGCATGTTGTCATCTGTGCGAGCGAGCATGCATGTGGACGAGAGACGGCAATCCAAACCAGAGAGGCTGCTGGGTAATGGGGAGTGCTTAAGAAATCTAATTCATACAAAAATCTGAGAAACTACATGCTAATCTGAGCAGGTATCAATATTATAATTGTTTTTTTTGTCATCAGAAGTAGGTTAAAGGTGCGTGGTGTAATGATTTTGTTGGGGGATTTGTCAAATGCTTTTCTCAAAACATTTCTATCTTCATGGAGACCAAACCAGACGAAGTTACAGGTCAGATCTGTGGAGAATGTCTGCCAGAATGTCTGTTTTTCTAGATATTTTTGAACTATAAAACCACCTGTAATTGAATAAATGTAAGTTCGAGCTCTTTAATGTCTGACAGAGCAATGACATCTCCATAGAAACAAGCAGGTAACGAACCCTCCACCAAAAAGTTACATCGTGCATCTTTAAGCCAAATGGTAACGGCTGTGACCTGGAGACATTTGTCACAGTGAGGGACATGAGGACACTGGACAAACTGCTCTCCATCATGGACACTCCTGGACACCCACTGCACCAGACCATAGAGGGACAGATAATACTCCCTACAACTGTACAACTCACCTTATGTCACAGATAATACTCCCTACAACTGTACAACTCACCTTATGTAACAGATAATACTCCCTACAACTGTACAACAACTCACCTTATGTAACAGATAATACTCCCTACAACTGTACAACAACTCACCTTATGTCACAGATAATACTCCCTACAACTGTACAACAACTCACCTTATGTAACAGATAATACTCCCTACAAGTGTACAACAACTCACCTTATGTCACAGATAATACTCCCTACAACTGTACAACAACTCACCTTATGTCACAGATAATACTCCCTACAACTGTACAACAACTCACCTTATGTAACAGATAATACTCCCTACAAGTGTACAACAACTCACCTTATGTCACAGATAATACTCCCTACAACTGTACAACAACTCACCTTATGTCACAGATAATACTCCCTACAACTGTACAACAACTCACCTTATGTAACAGATAATACTCCCTACAACTGTACAACAGCTCACCTTATGTCACAGATAATACTCCCTACAACTGTACAACAACTCACCTTATGTCACAGATAATACTCCCTACAACTGTACAACAACTCACCTTATGTAACAGATAATACTCCCTACAACTGTACAACAACTCACCTTATGTAACAGATAATACTCCCTACAACTGTACACAGCTCAGTCTTAACTAACGGATCACCTTATGCTCTGTCAGTCAGTACATTATTGCACTGCCGTTCTTTAATTTTGTATTTGGAGGTAAATAAACACCTTAACATTTACATTTTGTTAATTTTATTTTTATTTTATTTATGTTGCAACAACATGTCCTCTGTAATAGTGTTCAATCCAGGTGAAGTCAACCAACAAAAACATCTTTTTTTTTATGACCAACATTTCGCCTCAAACCATTTTTAGACTCCCTTTTAATTTCTTATTTGTATTTATTTATTTATTTATTTACTTTTTTCCCCCTTCATTTTATTTATTTTATTATTTATTTATTATTTTATTTTTTTTTACTTCATTTTATTTATTTATTTTTATTTTTTTATTTTTTTACTTTTATTTTATTTACTTTTTATTTACTTATTTATTATTATATTTATTTAATTATTTATTTTTTAGTCCTAGTGCAGCCACAAAAAAACACTTAAAAGGCAGACAGGTCCACGATAAAGGACATAAATAAATGGGCCCCGGGCCCCGGGTCTAAGGAGGATATAGCTGTGATTTAAAGTTTTATTTTATATTTTATTACTTATTTTTCTATTTTATTTTGACTTGTACATATACATTTATTATTTTTATTTTATTTTATTTATAATTATGGCTCAGTTGACACTGGTCTCTTGCTGTTATATATTTTATGATGAATTGAGCTGCTGTTTCCAGATAATTTCCCTTGTGGATCAATAAAGTTTGTCTAAGTCTTAGTCTAAGTCTAAAATGTATGAATTCTGTGATGAAAATGGCGTTGTACTCAAGGACTGTGCAATGCATAGAAAGTTAGAAATACAATAAATGTTGAATAAATGTAAGATTAAATGTTGAAGACGACAGAACGACAGAGGGAGAAGTGTGTGGAGAGTGACGGGCAGGTGATATGTGGACACACTGGTCCCTGACCGATGCTTTCCTGTGGTTCTCGTCCAAAATATACCAGGAGGTCTAATTTTATTCACAAATAGCTGCTTTTTAATGATCCCATATAGTGCATTTTCCAGAACTAGAAATAAAAGGTACTAATTTTTGCTTCAATCTGATACCAAGACCCTATATACAGTACAACAAGTGAGTTTTGTATTCAAATGCATTAAAACAGTTTATCCATCACTAATTAAAGTACAAGACAGTATATAAAAATGTTTCAAATAATCGTGAAATAATTTGAACTAAATAAAATATAATGTGGAGATGAAATGAATGGGCTCTTTACAGGACGAGTATTTAAAGGTCCTACATTAAACAAAATATTCTTGTGAGCTTTAAGACACGTTTTAATGCTGTTATCCATCCATCCATCCATCCATTCATTTTCTTACGGTTATCCGGGGCCGGGTCGCGGGGGCACAGGGACTCCCAGATCTCTCTCCGGGGGGATCCCAAGGCGTTCCCAGGCCAGCCGAGACACATAGTCCCTCCAGTGTGTCCTGGGTCTTCCCCAGGGCCTCCTCCCGGTGAGACATGCCCGGAACACCTCCTGAGGGAGGCGTCCAGGAGGCGTGTCCCCAGAACTAGTCTCCATGTCCGGAGATCCGGTGGTCAAGGCCCCTGCCTTCAACTGCTGCGCAAATCTCCTAACACCAGCAACATTTTAATGCTGTTAATCCCTCAAAAACAAAACTGGAGTTAAGTTTTGCTTCATTCACACATGTTTGAGTAATCCCAGTTTATTAGCCGACATCTCCAAAGCTCCACCTTGTGATGTCATGAAGCAATAGTTTTCAAGTTAGCAGCTAACTTTATTTCAGTAGAGATTGGCCATTCCAAGGCTGAAAGTTTCCAAATTATTGTAGTTAAAGTGTATGGAGTTTAAAGGAAAAATAACGTTTTTTTTTTACAATTTGAGCCTTATTTCGGTAATAAAACAAGTTGTTTTACTCACCCATAGCACTTTGGTGTCATATGGAGCACTTCCAGAGATGTTTTAGATTTGCGATCTCCATAATGTGAGTTCTCGGGGCACATGTTTGCGGTCTCCAAATAACACAAACTTTAGCACTTTTCAAATGACAGAAGCTCGATGTCTTAGTCTACGATTTCGTTTGGTCAAAAGTGGCCTGTAATCCGAGATTTAGCCATAGTTTCGAGTAGATGAGGAGGCCAGTGCGCATGTGCGGACTGTGCTCTCAGCTCCCGGGACCCAAATAGGAAACACAAAGCTGTAAACTATGGATAAATCTCGGATTACAGGCCACTTTTGACTCAAACTAAAGTGTAGACATTGAGCTTCTATGATTTGAAAAGTGCTAAAGTTTGTGTTATTTGGAGCCCGCACGGGGCATATTACATGCTCGGGGAATATATTATATGCCCCGAGCTATGGCTAGAAGTCGCGCTAGGCTAACGCTAATCTAAAATATCTCTGGAAGTGCTCCATATGACACCAAAGTGCTATGGGTGAGTAAAACAACTTGTTTTATTACCAAAATAAGGCTCAGATTGTAAAAAAAAAACGTTACTTTTCCTTTAAAAACACAGTGGAGCCTAAATATGCAGGATTTGTGTGTTTAAACATGTGTGAATGTAACAAAACACAACTCCAGTTTTGTTTTGTTATTATTATTATTATTATTATTATTATTATTATTATTATAATTATTATTATTATTATTATTATTATTGTTATATGGGCCCTTTAATGCCATTTATTTATTGATGTTTTTTTAAAATGACAAAATCTCGTCCCAAATGTTCCCGTGACGCTGTTGTTCATGTACGCCTGATAAAACCGTTAGCTAATGTACGCTTGATAAAACCGTTAGCTAATGTACGCTTGATAAAACCGTTAGCGTAGCACGGTGGCAGCAGCAGCTCTAGTGTACGGGGCTTGTCCTTATTTGACCCTCCATTGGACCAGAACTGATTTGTTTTTGGCGGAGAGCGAGCAGCAGCGTGTCGTTTACTCCGAGCATCTGTGGCGCTGACAGGAAAACAGAGCGGGCCATAAGCAAGATTAAGACTGGAATTACTGAGCAGCCATTTTGGGTTTGATTAAGAAATGAATGGGGAAAAAAAAGTCCAAAAAAGTAGCATTTGTCTGTGGTCAAAGCTTTCCCAAAATACTGTTTAACTTTATACGTGAACACTAAAGGAGGTTTGAACTCTTTTGGCAACATGTTTTTTTCATTTATCGTCATAGAGACAAGCAGGTACGCCAAGTTACACGTCAGATCTGTGGAGAGCTACTGATGCCGTACTATAACAATCCAGACAAAGCCACAACATCACCATGGAAACAAGAAGGTAACAAATCCACCATCAGAAAGTTACACAGTGCAGCTTTAAACAAATGACTCAATAAGACATGCAGAAAGAGTAGGATTTAGCTGCGTTGACTAATTAGCACTTTGTGTTGCATAAATAAAGTTTGATTGACTGATTGATTGATTGATTGATTGATTGATAGTGTTGCTGTTAATTGTTACAGCAGTGAGTCTGATGAAGAATCCTGTCACTCGGTTATAATGTCACACTTTGTCATGTACCATCGTCTAAAACGAATAAAGACACAAACGCTGCTCTGTGTTTATACAAAATGAAAATCAATAACTTAAAAAGGTCCAATACGGCAGCGAGATCTGTGGTCATATCAAAGAGTGAAGTCATTTCATCTGCACAAACACATCTCCAGTGTCACTGTTTCAAAAGTCTATTTAGACCTTTACAAACATGAAATGCACTTGAGCGATAATGGGTGAAGTGTCATGCCCAAAGACACAACAACACTACGCACACAGTGAAGATTTAGATTTAGACTTAGACAAACTTTGTTAATCCACAAGGGAAATTATTTGTGTACAGAAGCTCACACATTCACTATAATAAATAACAGAGGGTAACAGAAGGTAAGACAGCAATAGGCCAGTGTCAAATGACACATCATTATAAAAATAAAGAATAATAATAAATGTATATGTACAAATCGTAATAAGATAAGAAAAAGGATGAGAAAATAAGTTATACAATATCAAATAAAATATCCAATCACAGCTATGTACAGTTGTAGGGAGTATTATTTATCTGCAGAATGCTTAGCCGAGGATTGTTTGTCAAAATGTTGAAATTCAGATACTAAAACTAGAAATACTAAATTGGACATATCGATACTAGACACAAGTAGAGACACTCTATCAGATCATGTCCTCAAAAACAAGACAAGACTTTGACATAATATATACATAATAAATAAGTAGTGCAATCCTTTTCACAATTTTGGATTCACTTTTTAAATGTATTTTATGTAATACTAATATAATAAATCAGGGGGAAAAATCTCACAAGATCATTTTTGTCATGTGCAGAATCTTGTGGTACAAGGTCTTGTACCTCCCCTAATCAATACTGAAATGTAAAAATTGGACAAAACTGGACTGTTCGTCAATAGTTTTGGAAGAGTCCTGCTCTATATAAGAGCACATGGTAATATTAAGAGACACAGTAACACTTATAATAACAACACTTATTCATGCCTTAATAAAACATGAACAAACACGAAGATTTCAAGATTTCAAGATTGTTTATTTGTCATATTCAGGATCAACACAGGGTCAACATGAAATGTTTAGGATCAGAGGAACCGTCGACTCGCTGAGATAGTCAGAAGTACTAATAACTGCAGTAATAGTACATGGGGAAAAAGTGTTGCAAAAGTGCAGGGGAAGAAGTAAACAATATAATAAACAATATAATAAACAATATAATAAAATATGTAATAAAATGTAATAAAAATACAAGGTACAATGTACAAGGTGCAGGTAGGAATAAATCAAAGATTAAATAAGGTGTAAGTATTTCACAGATTGCACATAATGTGGTGTAGGTGTTGCATGTGGATTTCGTATTGCACATAGTGTGGTATAAATATTACACATAGTATAGTATAAATATTGCACTGACTATTGCACAGGTAACAGTAGTTTACAGTGAGGTAGTGACAAACATGATACATTCATACAGAGCAGCAGCAGTAAACATATTGTGCATAATGAAAAGTAGTTTAGTGCAGTATTATTGAGAGTTCAGTATTATTTAGAGTATTACCCAGAGTTCAGTAGTCTGACAGCTTGGGGGTAATATCTGTCTTTGAGTGTTTTTGTGCGTGCTGCAGGCTCCTGTATCGTCTACCAGAGGGTAGCAGACGGAAGAGTCCTTGTGCCGGATGAGTATGGTCCTTAGTGATGCTGCGTGCCTTACGCAGACCCCTGCTGTGGTAAATGTCCTGGATGGAGGGGAGACTGCTGCCAGTGATGTCCTCTGCCGCTCGCACCACCCTCTGTAGTGCTTTGTGGTTCCCATACCACACTGTGATGCAGCCCGTCAGCAGGCTCTCCATGGTGCACCTGTAGAAGTTTGTGAGGATGCTGGTGTTCATACCAAACTTCCTCAACTTCCTCAGGAAGTAGAGTCTTTGTCGGGCTTTCTTAACCACAGTGTCTGTATGTAGTGTCCAGGACAGATCCTCAGTGATGTGGACCCCAAGGAACTTAAAACTGCTGACCTGCTGCACCTCAGCGTTGTTGATGGAGATGGGGGGGTGCTGGTCTACACGCTGTCTCCTGAAGTCCACCATCATTTCCTTAGTTTTGCTGACGTTCAGAGAGAGGTTATTTTCCTGACACCAGCTGGTCAGTGATTTCACCTCGTCTCTGTAGGCGCTCTCATCGTTGTTGGTGATGAGGCCTAAGATGGTGGTGCCGTCGGCAAACTTGAGGATGATGTTGGAAACTTGAGGATGATGAAATCATAATGCTTAAATCATAATGAAAAAATAGTTTATGAAGAGTGATTCAGACTTGTACCCTAATTCCTAACCCCTTAATTAGTTTTTATAGGTGCACTATGTAACTTTTTGGTTGGGGCTTCGTCACCTGCTTGTTTCTATGGAAATGTCATTGCTCGGCCTGGAATGTTCCACAGTATGACATTAAACACTTCTAACTTACATTTATCAAATTACAGGTGGTTTTATAGCTCAAAAATACCTAGAGAAACAGACAGTGTGACTGTGAGCGGAGTTTCCTCTCCACAGATCTGACCTGTTCTTGGTCTAGTTTGTCTCCATGACGATAGAAAGGTTCAATGCCATACTGTGAGCCACAGACAAAGCAGTAACATCTCTTAGAAGAAAAGCATTTGATGGACCCTCCGCTTTGACATGTTAGTATTGTGGCACTCGTAAGGACCCATCCAAGGATCCAAACTGGAAAACAAAAGAAACCCCATAACTTAGAACAATACCAGTGAATCAGGTTATGCTAATGACGTGTTATGCTCCCATTCCCACATATTATTACTTACATGTTCAATATTCAAATTAATTGAGGTCGTGTTACAGTTTTAAACCCGGGATTTCCGAATGCCCTTCACGCTTTGACCTCCAGATGGCGTCACCGCAGGGAATGGAGGGCGATGAGAGGAAAATTAAAAAGTACAGGAGACCGCTGGAGCGTTGATGAATAGATTGAGTAGGAGGAGCAGAGAGGGGCACGCTGCAAGGAATTATGGGGGAAATGTTCTTGACCTGTTTAGCCACATGGCAAGAAGAGAAAGTAAGACACACGAAGGCCTTTTTCTGACTCTTAATAGTACAATAATAATACATGAGTCAGATACAGCGCTTCTTCAGAAGTTCAAACTGTGGCCTTTTATGCAATATTCATTTTAGGGATCAACCGCCGTGGATTTTTCATGGCTGACGTCCATGCAGATTCTAACAGGGAGGCAACAATAACTGAAATATCTTGAATTGTCAAGTATCGTCAAGTTTCTCTGCTTAAATGCTTTGTTATGGTGCAGCAACAGCTAAAAAACACGGAACTACATAGACCATGATCCTTTGCGCCATTTCAGTACAGACGACAAGAAGACATAACTGTTCTAAGCATTTTTAAATCTTAGTTCTTTTGATTAAGTTTTGTCAAGGCATTCTAACATTTTCAAAGTTTTGTTCGCCTCCGTGAGAGACATATCGTGACAATATTCTACAGAGAGATTTGGATCGTTTCATCCCTAGATTCTAATAGATTATTTTTTCAGGCCAAGATTTAGTTTGTTTTCATACCTGACATTTTCGAACGCTCACTAGCGCTCTTCCTCAGAGTGGTCACGTGATATTGCTGTGACATGATTGGTCAGATGATTTAAACAGGTTATGACGCTACTGATGGAGGCAGGACTACAGCGCCATCTGCTGTTCACCTTCTTCAGGACAGTATCCCAGGTGTGAGAGTAAAACAGCCCCCTCGTCCCGGTTTATAGTCCAACCACCACCAGGAAGAGCACGAGCAGCTGAAACTGTCAGGTATGAAAACAAAGTAAATAATGTAAAACTGTAATTCTGAGCATTTGAAAAAGCACCGTATCAGACAAATGCACTATTATCAGCTGTCAGAAAAAGGACTGCGTTTCACTTTCTCCTCAAATCTTTCTACGAGTCCATAGAAACTATTGGTGGTATTTGTGTGTCAATACGAGGACCATGAGCCGGACGAGGGCTGTGGATACTTTTGTCGTCCCAATAGCTTTTCATCCAAGTACATCACTTGTCATGGAAACAAATCATATAGAAATGATTTAAAAGCATTATTTAAAGGTCATCAAAAATATACCTGGGGTTGAGTTTTGTTTCATTCACACATGTGAGTAATCCTTTATAATTAGTTTGTCCATATCTCAAAGCTCAGAATGCTCTGTTCAACCTTGTGATGTCATGACGTGGTAGTTTTCAAATGAATAGCTACCTTTTACCTTTAGTTCAGTAGAAACCGGCAATTCCAGGCAGGAAAATATCCACATGATTCTAGTGAAGGTGTATAGAGTTTACAAACAGTAGAGCACTTCCTGTATTACCACATGACATCACAAGGTGGAACAAAGTGTTTTCTGTTTGTAGTACGTTACCAGTTAACAAACAGATGACCAAACTTGCAATGTAATAAACGTGTTATGTCAAAGTAAAAAGTAAAAAAAAAAAAAAATCACTCCTTTAATGGTTACATTGGAGCATTAAAGGACTTTTATTCTAATTCCAACAGAGTCTCAGACTTTTTTGTGGACATTGAACTAAGATACCCTGAAGCACTCACTTCCTCAGTGTTTTTATGTGTAAGACCAGAGAAATCTGGTTTTACAGATATCCCACTAATCTATCCCACTAATCTATGATCAACTATCCCACTAATCTATGATCAACTATCCCACTAATCTATGATCAACTATCCCACTAATCTATGATCAGATATCCCTCTAATCTATGATCAGATATCCCACTAATCTATGATCAGATATCCCACTAATCTATGATCAACTATCCCACTAATCTATGATCAACTATCCCACTAATCTATGATCAACTATCCCACTAATCTATGATCAGATATCCCACTAATCTATGATCAACTATCCCTCTAATCTATGATCAGATATCCCACTAATCTATGATCAACTATCCCTCTAATCTATGATCAGATATCCCACTAATCTATGATCAGATATCCCACTAATCTATGATCAGATATCCCACTAATCTATGATCAGATATCCCACTAATCTATGATCAGATATCCCACTAATCTATGATCAGATATCCCACTAATCTATGATCAACTATCCCACTAATCTATGATCAGATATCCCTCTAATCTATGATCAGATATCCCACTAATCTATGATCAGATATCCCACTAATCTATGATCAACTATCCCACTAATCTATGATCAACTATCCCACTAATCTATGATCAACTATCCCACTAATCTATGATCAGATATCCCACTAATCTATGATCAGATATCCCACTAATCTATGATCAGATATCCCACTAATCTATGATCAACTATCCCTCTAATCTATGATCAGATATCCCACTAATCTATGATCAACTATCCCTCTAATCAATGATCAGATATCCCACTAATCTATGATCAACTATCCCACTAATCTATGATCAACTATCCCTCTAATCTATGATCAGATATCCCACTAATCTATGATCAACTATCCCTCTAATCTATGATCAGATATCCCACTAATCTATGATCAGATATCCCACTAATCTATGATCAACTATCCCTCTAATCTATGATCAGATATCCCACTAATCTATGATCAACTATCCCTCTAATCTATGATCAGATATCCCACTAATCTATGATCAACTATCCCACTAATCTATGATCAACTATCCCACTAATCTATGATCAGATATCCCACTAATCTATGATCAGATATCCCACTAATCTATGATCAACTATCCCTCTAATCAATGATCAGATATCCCACTAATCTATGATCAACTATCCCACTAATCTATGATCAACTATCCCTCTAATCAATGATCAGATATCCCACTAATCTATGATCAACTATCCCACTAATCTATGATCAACTATCCCTCTAATCAATGATCAGATATCCCACTAATCTATGATCAGATATCCCACTAATCTATGATCAACTATCCCTCTAATCTATGATCAGATATCCCACTAATCTATGCTTATTTTTAGGGATGTAACAATAATTGATCATGATACCGTATGGTCAGAAGTCTCACAATAACATCGTGGAATCACACGGAATCACAAGTCTCTGTTTAAATTCAATGTTGTGGTGCAGCAACAGCTAAAAACTGAGGGAACTACATAGACCATGATGCTTTGCTTAGTTTCAGTGCCGACTACATGAAAAAATAACTGCTGTTACACATGTTTACATCTTAATTATTTGGATTATGATAGAACCAAAGGCTGGACAAGGAATTTGAAACTCACAATTTTAGTAGCCTCCACAAACATATTGTAGCGTGAGATGCATATCGCGAAAGAGATTTGGACATCGTTACATCCCTATTTATTTTCACAATGAATTCCCAAATCATCTTCAGAAAACAGTGTAATAGTCGTATCTTGTTCGGTTGTAGTCCATGGGTCTCCACACAGCTTTAATTATCCACGGCGCCTGTGTTAGTGCCGTGTTCAGACGTACGATGTGAATTCGCGCCAATGCTAACAACGACACCCGCACGAAATGTCAGCGCTGACGGAGCCTGTTAATAATAAATGATCATGTGTGACTGTGCCACTATGGAGCTAAATAATACATGGGACTGGAATGGATGTAAACACGTCCAGTGTGTTCAGAGTCTGGGAGCCTTAAATGAGCTCAGACTTCATCAATACAAAGATCGCTTTAACACCATTGATTATGTATTAATATATAGACAGAGGCACTACCAGGGACTAAGATATGAGTGAGTGGAGCAAAAAACAAAATACTTGGTGGTCGCAATATTTTTCTGAAGAAAATACAGCCAATAAGCAATCATTTTGAAACTAACCATACACAAATAATGCAATAAACAATAGTTTAGTAAAATACTTTTAACGACTCTTTACAGCTCAAGTGTTACCAAAATGTTCACAAAAAGTTCCCCACCACTACAAAGTCCCCACAATAGATATTTACCCCCCAAAAATAAATAGTTAGTTCAACTCAAATTTTCAAGGCAACCGGCTGTTTTTGAGTTGTGAGTATCAACTTAAAG
>JAVJIX010000181.1:1370000-1507500 GCA_036785185.1 Paratrypauchen microcephalus | reverse complement strand
AACACGGCACACGTCTCTGACATATCAAACAGTGTAAACAAACACCACCACTTTAGATTCATTCTATTTCAGAACATTTGTAGATTCACTATCGAGGACCACAGCCCAACAACGGAATACAGTACAGATCTTTATTGAGGATGGATAGATGTGGAGACTCTGGACGGGGGCTCTGCCTCAGGTGGTCGCCCGAGCGATTCAAGACCCAAGAGACTGGAGGGAGCGGAGACAGGCGGTGTCGTCGGGACAGGCCTGTATAAATAAGGCTTCTGGCTAACAAGGCCTGAAGTCTCTGCTTAAATTCATTGTTATATGTCCAGGAACAGCTAAAACACTTATGCAATCCTGTATGAACCCGATATCACCAATACCAGTCCAACAAATATAATGCCAAATAAATAGATACAACTTTGAAACAACCTTTCTAACCTTTGGTGACTTTTAATTTCATTATCCTATGCAAAATTATTTCTTTATCATATGACCTTTTATATAATTATGCCTTATTTGACACCTGTCTCTTGCTATAGTTTTTACTACTTATTTAGAATATATTATTATTACCATTTATATGTTTTACTCGGCGTTATTATAATATATTGTGATGTGTGAGCTGCTGTGTCCAAATAATTTCCCGTGTGGATCAATAAAGTTTGTCTAAGTCTATGGTGTAAGAAGGTGTTTTTATTCCATCATAGCTAGAAATATTTTTATTACATCTAAACAGATCAAAACTACCCCAAGAGTCTGAATTCAAGTCAGTTTAACTTATCTAGACATTCTTTATTGCAGCATGTAACAGAAAATAAATCAAAACCACTGATTAGACACAACTGAATGGAACAGAAGACGGGGACATGCTAACGCGCTACATACTCACCGAGGCATACATACCTGTGGACAAGTTAGACTCATTCACAATCACACACAGATTCATACCTGCAGGAGACATGGGCACAGACAGAGACAGACCTCAAACTACCACACGCAAGGCTGACAGGTGCGACAGGGGCGACAGGTGCGACAGGTGAGACAGGGGCGGGGGGCAGGTTTTAGCATAGGTCTCACCCATACAAGAGAAATCATGTTATTCAAGTAGTGTTATTTAATGAAATAGAGAGTATGGATTATCCCACTTATGATTCAGTGGTTCTAAGTAATGACGGACCCAAAAGAGGACAAAAATATGAATCGATTAATCACTAAATAAAACAGGAGTGTCCAAACTGTTTCCTCCCAGGTCCACATATACAAACATAGAGCCGTAGACAGCTGTGAGTACAGCCACACTTTCAGATAGATGCATTTTATAGGAGTTTAACAGAGCCACGTCACCTTTAAAAATGCTAAAACACAAACTTTAGGTCTGTGTCATAAAGCAGTGAGTTGTTTTGGACGTTGCAGCGATAGAGATGCTGGAATTTGAAGTAAAAAGTACTGCTCAATGGCGCTATGATCATTTACTTTTCTAACCCTAACAAAAATTGGTCAGAGGGCCGGATTTGACCCCTGGGCCATAGTTTGGACACCCCTGAAATAAAACAAATACCCAAACTGCAGAGGGCGCTGTGTACCACCAGATGTACTTATATAGAATAGAATAGAATTTTTAAATATATATTTTCTAGCTCAAGCCCAGCATATTCCTGCAAGTCCAGTAAGAAAGTCTTTTCATTCTACATTTTGTAATAGGGATAAATTTGGAGACAGAGACCTCAAACTAGCACGCGTACGGCTGACAGGTGAGACAGGTGAGACAGGTGAGACAGGTGAGACAGGTGAGACAGGTGAGACAGGTGAGACAGGTGCAGGGGGAGACAGGTGAGACAGGTGAGACAGGTGAGACAGGTGAGACAGGTGAGACAGGTGAGACAGGTGCAGGGGGAGACAGGTTTTAGCATAAACCCGGGTGAGACAGAGGAGGAGAACGAAATCATGTTACTCAACAGTATGAAGTGAGGAAAAGATTATTCCACTTATGATTTAGTATTGATGTTTGTATGGAGAAGGCAAAAATATTAAAGTCATATATTTCCAAACAATTAAAATCATATTTAAAGCCCAACAACATAAGATTTCAGGGAAAAAATTACTTAAATAAATGTTTTTATTACACCAATAATCCCACCGAAAACATCCCCCTCTCCACAGAGCTGACTTAAAACTTTTCTGTTGAAGGGTCCACCACCTGCCCGTCTACACATGGAACACTGAACACAACTGTTCAATTTACATTAGATTAAGATTAATTATTTATTGGTCTTAAGTCTTTATTGGTCTCACACACAGTGACACCCAGTGAGCAGCCCGGGGGGGGGGCAGGACCGTGAAGGGTCTTGCCCAAGGGCCCACACTGGTTAGCTCATTGTCGGGGGGGGGGGTATGAACCCACAACCCCCGGGGGGAAAGTCAGTGACTTACCAGTTGAGCTAACCAGCCGGTAAAATGATTTATTTATGCATTAGAACTAAATGTTTAAAGAAGGGGTATTTTGGGGTATTTTACTTCTAGGGGGCACTAAGAGATCTAAAGCCTCTTCAGGTTTGTTAAATTGATTTTGCATAAATAGTAACATTGTTTAATTGTTATGTTAAAAAAAAAAAAAAAGTTGGCAGCATTAATCTTTGCTGCCCCCTGCTGTTTTTATAGCACTTTGCACAAAAACTATAGGCCTCTAAAGTACTACATATATACTACATACTATTATATACTACATACTATTATATACTACATACTATTATATACTACATACTATTATATACTACATACTATTATATACTGCATATATACTACTAAAGTACTACATACTACATATATACTACATACTATTATACAAAAACACCTTTATTTTGTGTTTGTTTAAAATAAAGGAAAAATGTGTTTCTATTGTGTAAATTGTAGCTTTGGACAGATTTGGTCCTAGTGTGAGAGATTCTACTTCCTGAAATTTTCCAAAATGTTTTCAACTTTTTTTGTAAATAGCTTCTTGATTTGTGTAAAACGATCATTTATATTCACAACAGGTTTTATCCCACTGAATTAAGTCAGAATTTGTGAAAGAACAGTTTGCTAAAAGCGATTAAAGCGATTAAAGCTCTAGTTTAAATCCCTTGCGTTCATCCGCAGCCTCCACATGAGTTCATAAAGAAGAGTTTGGGTGTGGGCCACACACACAGGTGAGAGCAGATGGTCAAACATATGGAGCCCACACACTGCTGCAGTATTACCCACTAAAGAGGAAACAGTGGAACAGAGAAGACACAAATCTGTACAGTCTAGAACACAGCGGGCTCTATTTACATGCAAACTACTATAACAAGATTCTAACAAATATATGAAGAAATAGGTGAAATAAATACATCGTTTGAATAAATATGTATCTTAAATGAATACACAATATACACATAGTGCCAAAGGTAATGAGACCCTCAAAAAGACCCTTCACTTTACTCGATTTATCAAGCTTAAACGTTCTTCTGTATTTGAGATGGTTTTTTAATGATAAACAATGGCTGTGTCCGAATGTCCACCCGAGTCCCTGACCCAGGGCTGGGCAAAGTTTTTGACTCGTGGGCCACAAAAGGTTCTAAAATTAGTCAGAAGGGCCGGACCAGGAGCAGCTGGATTTAGTGTTTTGGTAAAAACACTAAAAATACAAAGACGTTTATTTGTTTAAAGTCACGCTGATGGACAGTCAGGAAGTTGTAACTAGGAACTGGCTAAAAGTGACTCATTGGAACGGAAACAGTGGATTGAAATAAATGAGGAAATGTATTTGATGGAAAGAATGACTCATTATCTAAGGTTGAAGGCGGCAAATTTAAGAAAAGTTGGTCTAAATGGATCGAATATAAGAACAAGAGAAATGTTTTTTTCCTTTTTGTTTGCTTGTTTGTTTTTTCTGTAGAACCCCACAGATTTTGCTGTTCTTTACCTCTGTTTTTGAAAAAGCATAAATAAAAAGTTAAAAAAAAACAAAAAAAAAAACAAACTATATATAACATGGGATATGTAGAAAACATGTGCATTTTTTAATTAAAAAATTAACAAAAACATAACAAAATGTCCGTCTTTCAAGTTCCACAGTATTTAGCTGTTTATTGAAATGACTCTTAAAACACAGAAACTTTTATTAATAAAATACAGCTTTTTTTTATTACTAATAGTTTTAAAGTACTGAAAGTTCTGTCCTCCTAGAGTAAATGTGGAGCAAAACGCCGCACCTCAACAAAGGTCAGTGTATGTAGTACTGGAAAACGCCAGAATTGCAGGGAAATTAAAACATTAAAACATTAACAAGGTTTATTAATATAATTTCTTCAAGTTCGGCGGGCCGGATTAAGAAGCTTAACGGGCCGCTTATGGCCCCCGGGCCGTAGTTTGCCCATGCCTGCCCTAACCCGTCATTCACTACACTCTTTAGCGCCCCCTATAGTGGACTCATTCACAGAGCGAGTCGGACACACTGCTAAACTCTGATAAAACTTGATTTGTGTCATACGTAATGATCAGATCAGACGGACACAAACGTTTATGGATAATAATAATTATCATCTCATGCAAACAAACTGGATTATTTGCTTTTTTTTTTTAGATGTGGAAATGTTCGCTCTGGAGCGAAGGGAAGCGCCTAACGCACCTTTGCACCATCAACACTTTAATTAGTCATGTTTTATTCAGAATCAGGATCAACAGAGCCAAACACCGGCGCTTTTCATCGTTCAGTCGTGTTGCATCCAGTTAAACACCGTCTGAACGCCATTATTCTCCTGACTCTTGCAATGCATTGTGGTCTACGGATGCCCACTACTTTTCAAGGTGCATTGTGGGGAATTTTGAGTGCACTACTTTTTCACCAACTGGACATTGGGACACTCCTGAAAATGGCGCTTAACTAGTGCTCTGTGTAGGGGACAGTGTGGACATTTGGACACAGCCCACACTTAAAGGCAAATTAACGTTTTTTTTTTACAATCTGAGCCTTCTTTCTGCAATAAAACAAGTAGTTTTACTCACCCATAGCATTTTTCTGTCAATTGGAGCAGTATCGCAGAACTTATGTTGAGCCGTTCTGTTCTACTAATGATCCCGTATCCGTTAACATGGTGCTGTATCATATGCTCGGGGCATTACTTTGCGGTGTCCAAATAACACAAACTTTAGCACTTTTCAAATCATAGAAGCCCGATGTCTTAATGTAAGATTTCGTTTGAAGCAAAAGTGGCCTGTAATCCGAGATTTAGCCATAGTTTCGAGTAGATGAGGAGGCCAGTGCACATGTGCGGACTGTGCTCTCAGCTCCCGGGACCCAAACATGAAACGCAAAGCTGAAAACTATGGCTAAATCTCGGATTACAGGCCACTTTTGACTCAAACGAAATCTTTCATTAAGACATCGAGCTTCTATGATTTGAAAAGTGCTAAAGTTTGTGTTATTTGGAGACCGCAAACATGTGCCCCGAATACAAATGCTAACAAATGCTAACAGAAACGCCACAACATAACTTTCTTCAAACAGCTCCAAATGACACGAACGTGATATGGGTGAGTCAAACGACTTGTTTTATTACCGAAAGAAGGCTCAGATTGTAAAATAATGTTACTTTTCCTTTAACTTATTGTGTCATTGGTGCCAACTTCACATTATTCGAGTCTTTCTTTTTCCTTGGAATTTGCAGTCAGTGTTTGAATATGTGCAAACTGTGATCTTATTTGTAACTAATTTGAGGTGAGAAGTTTGCCTCTCTAAAGTTGTAAGATATTTATTCGATTTACAGATAAAACTCGGTGATTCTCGGTGTTGCCATGACACATACTGACCTTTGACCCGGTCTCCTTTGTTGAAGCTGATCTCTCTCTCACCCTGAGCCGAGTGAGAGCGAGTGGCCACAAAGATCCGCCCCGGTACGGCGCTGTACAGGCGTCTGCGCTGACCGGCCGTTTGCCCCGCGCCCGAGGAGGAGGAGGGGGCAGGGGCAGGGCTGGGGCAAAAGAGAAGAGGGTATTTTTACTCACTTTACTGTGATTGATTCAAGAAATTCAAGGTGGATGTAAAGGTGAGCTGTGTAACTTTTCTGGAGGTCTGTCAAATGCTTTTCTCCATGGAGATGTTATTGCTTTGTTTAGAATGTTCCACAGTATGGCATTAATCCTTTCTATCTTCATGGAGAGCAAACCAGACCACAGGTCAGATCTGTGGAGAGGTCTCCCCGCTCACACCAGAATGTTTGTTTTTCTAGGTATTTTTGAGCAATAAAACCATCTGTAATTGAATAAATGTAAAGTAGAGCTGTTTAAAGTCACACTGTGGAACATTCCAGGCAGAGCAATGACATCTCCATAGAAACAAGCAAATGACGGACCCCCAAACAAAAAGTTACATAGTAAGAAGTAAGAAATTCAAGGTGGATGTAAAGGTCCAGTGTGTGTCAACTGTTTCCATGGAGATGTCTTTGCGTTGCCTGGAATTTTCTACAGCCCAGCATTAAACTGATCCATTTCCAAAAACACTACACTGACAATGAGAATGCATGTTTTTGAAAAAGATTTGAGCTACAAAAACACCTGCAAAATGATTGAATGTAAGATATATACATTGTGTGGCATACTGTGGAACATTCCAGGCAAAGCAGTAACATCTCCATGGAGACAATTACATCCTGATGAATGTTGTAAATGTCCCTCACCCTCCTCTTCGGCTCTGCCTGCTGCGCTCGTCTTTGTCTGGGATTCTGCCTCTGGACGGAGACCTGGTCCTGGCTCCTCGGGGGCTGCTGGAGCTGCGCAGGGTCCCGGTGTGTTTGACCCCCTGACACAGACCACACGGTGCAGAAACGTCACACAAACGTCACATAAACGTCACATAAACGTCACACAAACGTCACATAAACGTCACACAAACGTCACACAAACGTCACACAAACGTCACATAAACGTCACACAAACGTCACATAAACGTCACATAAACATCACATAAACGTCACATAAACGTCACATAAACGTCACATAAACGTCACATAAACGTCACATAAACGTCACATAAACGTCACATAAACATCACATAAACGTCACATAAACGTCACACAAACGTCACATAAACGTCACACAAACGTCACATAAACGTCACATAAACGTCACATAAACGTCACACAAACGTCACATAAACATCACACAAACGTCACATAAACGTCACATAAACGTCACATAAACGTCACATAAACGTCACATAAACGTCACATAAACGTCACATAAACGTCACATAAACGTCACATAAACGTCACATAAACGTCACATAAACGTCACATAAACGTCACATAAACGTCACATAAACGTCACATAAACGTCACACAAACGTCACACAAACGTCACATTAATGTTCAAAAACCTCAGAAAGTGAAAATATCTCATTGGTTTCCGGAAAGACGGAAACCAATGA
Organism: Paratrypauchen microcephalus; assembly: GCA_036785185.1. NCBI lineage: Eukaryota > Metazoa > Chordata > Actinopteri > Gobiiformes > Gobiidae > Paratrypauchen > Paratrypauchen microcephalus. The sequence continues at coordinate 1,500,065 of JAVJIX010000181.1, read as the reverse complement.
GATAGTTCCGGAAAGTAGTTAGCTAGTTAGCTCCTCCCTACAGCAAGATATAAGCAAGTGTCTTACCAGTATTCTTATTAGAGCTGACGAAGCCTCTCGGATGAGCGGCGAAACGTTTTCAACCAAACAAACTTTGTCCAGTTGACAAATTGAACTTCTCCTTTTATCATGGATTCTACCTGGACGACTGAGGGACTTTTCACGCAGGCCACTTTTGATTCAAACGAAATCGTAGACTAAGACATCGAGCTTCTATGATTTGAAAAGTGCTAAAGTTTGTGTTATTTGGAGCCCGCACGGGGCATATTACATGCTCGGGGAATGCCCCGAGCTATGGCTATAAGTCGCGCTAGGCTCACGGCGTTAGCCTAACGCTAATCTAAAACATCTCCGGAAGTGCTCCATATGACACCAAAGTGATATGGGTGAGTAAAACAACTTGTTTTATTACCGAAATAAGGCTCAGATTGTAAAAAACGTTACTTTTCCTTTGACTATTCACTAGTTCTGAACATTCTTTGAAAAATATCTAACTACATTTCTTTGTTTTTTGTTTTGTTTTTACAAATTTAGAAGTAGGAATTACATCTTGATAGTGGGATTCTGTTTAGAGTACACATTTAAACATTTATTTTTAAATATAAGACAGGATATTACATTTTTGCAGAGTTTTTTTTAATAGCAGTTTTTGCAATTTGCTAATTGCGACCATTTGATTAATCTTGCTGCCCTAATGTTTAATATTTCTATACTATATAATGCAATAAAAATATGTAGTACTTCTTAACAGCACTTCACTGTAGTCATTATTCACTCCACGTTCTTCTGTACTTCTGTAGTTTATCACTACTGCCAGCTGGCCCTTTTTGTGATCCGTCATTCACACTCCACATTCATACACAAGGAGCTTGAAATGTCTTGCCTAAGGACACAACAACAGGGCCTGTGTTGGTGAGTGAAATCTCTAAGTCTGTGGCTGTCAAACTTTCCTCTCACAGTATCCCCAAAGTAAACAACTGGCTTTCAGAGGACCACCAGAACTAAACCCGGTCTGTAACAGGACTATTCCAGGGCTCATCTAGGACTAAACCAGGTCTGTAACAGGACTATTCCAGGGCTCATCCAGGACTAAACCAGGTCTGTAACAGGACTATTCCAGGGCTCATCCAGGACTAAACCAGGTCTGTAACAGGACTATTCCAGGGCTCATCTAGGACTAAACCAGGTCTGTAACAGGACTATTCCAGGGCTCATCTAGGACTAAACCAGGTCTGTAACAGGACTATTCCAGGACTATTCCAGGGCTCATCCAGGACTAAACCAGGTCTGTAACAGGACTATTCCAGGGCTCATCCAGGACTAAACCAGGTCTGTAACAGGACTATTCCAGGGCTCATCTAGGACTAAACCAGGTCTGTAACAGGACTATTCCAGGGCTCATCTAGGACTAAACCAGGTCTGTAACAGGACTATTCCAGGGCTCATCCAGAACTAAACCAGGTCTGTAACAGGACTATTCCAGGACTATTCCAGGGCTCATCCAGGACTAAACCAGGTCTGTAACAGGACTATTCCAGGGCTCATCTAGGACTAAACCAGGTCTGTAACAGGACTATTCCAGGGCTCATCCAGGACTAAACCAGGTCTGTAACAGGACTATTCCAGGGCTAGTCTAGGACTAAACCAGGTCTGTAACAGGACTATTCCAGGGCTCATCCAGGACTAAACCAGGTCTGTAACAGGACTATTCCAGGGCTCATCCAGAACTAAACCCGGTCTGTAACAGGACTATTCCAGGGCTCATCCAGAACTAAACCCGGTCTGTAACAGGACTATTCCAGGGCTCATCCAGAACTAAACCCGGTCTGTAACAGGACTATTCCAGGGCTCATCCAGAACTAAACCCGGTCTGTAACAGGACTATTCCAGGGCTCATCCAGAACTAAACCCGGTCTGTAACAGGACTATTCCAGGGCTCATCTAGGACTAAACCAGGTCTGTAACAGGACTATTCCAGGGCTCATCTAGGACTAAACCAGGTCTGTAACAGGACTATTCCAGGGCTCATCCAGGACTAAACCAGGTCTGTAACAGGACTATTCCAGGGCTCATCTAGGACTAAACCAGGTCTGTAACAGGACTATTCCAGGGCTCATCCAGGACTAAACCAGGTCTGTAACAGGACTATTCCAGGGCTCATCCAGAACTAAACCCGGTCTGTAACAGGACTATTCCAGGGCTCATCCAGAACTAAACCCGGTCTGTAACAGGACTATTCCAGGGCTCATCCAGAACTAAACCCGGTCTGTAACAGGACTATTCCAGGGCTCATCCAGAACTAAACCCGGTCTGTAACAGGACTATTCCAGGGCTCATCCAGAACTAAACCCGGTCTGTAACAGGACTATTCCAGGGCTCATCTAGGACTAAACCAGGTCTGTAACAGGACTATTCCAGGGCTCATCTAGGACTAAACCAGGTCTGTAACAGGACTATTCCAGGGCTCATCCAGGACTAAACCAGGTCTGTAACAGGACTATTCCAGGGCTCATCTAGGACTAAACCAGGTCTGTAACAGGACTATTCCAGGGCTCATCCAGAACTAAACCCGGTCTGTAACAGGACTATTCCAGGGCTCATCCAGAACTAAACCCGGTCTGTAACAGGACTATTCCAGGGCTCATCTAGGACTAAACCAGGTCTGTAACAGGACTATTCCAGGGCTCATCCAGGACTAAACCAGGTCTGTAACAGGACTATTCCAGGGCTCATCTAGGACTAAACCAGGTCTGTAACAGGACTATTCCAGGGCTCATCTAGGACTAAACCAGGTCTGTAACAGGACTATTCCAGGGCTCATCCAGGACTAAACCCGGTCTGTAACAGGACTATTCCAGGGCTCATCTAGGACTAAACCAGGTCTGTAACAGGACTATTCCAGGGCTCATCCAGGACTAAACCAGGTCTGTAACAGGACTATTCCAGGGCTCATCTAGGACTAAACCAGGTCTGTAACAGGACTATTCCAGGGCTCATCTAGGACTAAACCAGGTCTGTAACAGGACTATTCCAGGGCTAGTCTAGGACTAAACCCGGTCCAAAAGGTGCACAATTTCCACTGTAGTGGGCAAATCCGCTTACAGAACCACAGCTACACAGACAGTCCTACCAAACAAAAACGGAGTAATTCTTTATAAAGTGTGTATATACTTCCTAAATGTGTATGAAATTAATTACAACTCACAAGCCTGTTACTGCCGTCATACAGCGAGCTCAAAGTGTACACCTTTAGTTAGACATCAGACCGTGGTCCACTGCTTCACATTTTTCACATTTCAATAATTCATTATAATGGTTCCTGCAGCACAAAAAGCCTGCGCTGGAGACTCGTTCACACACAGAAGAGAAACAGCATTTATTAAACATGTAGTGAGTTATGACATGAGCGATGGCGGTACGACACGCTTCAATACTTGTGTGCAGCTGCATCATTTATGTTCTACTCACTGAACGTAATGAACTTCAGTGTGTAATCCGGGCATGAACACGGGTCAGGGGTGAAAAAGGTGAGAAGGGTGCATGGGGGGCGGGGGGGCACAGGGTCCCGAGACTGAGACAAGACCCAGACCTCTGAGACCACGCAGTTTGAGAATAACTTCCAATTCAAATTCCTAACTGGAGTTCCATTATCTGACTGGTTTCACAGTGGTGTTCAGCAGCTTCTGCACATTTACCTGGTCTGGAGTTTAATAAGGCAAACTTCAGCCCACATATCACAGTCGGCCTGCTGTGTCCACACTGTAGCATCAATTTAGATTAGTTTTTGCTACGCATTTCGTTTTGCTCTTCTAATGTAAGTGCGCTAAAGGCGGGACGAGAGAGCGTGAAAAGGCTGACGTGAGGCACATGGAGGTAGGATGTTTGAAGAAGTTTAACCTGCTCTGTGATACACGCTGGAGATGGTGGTGAGGGCCTGGCCACACTGAGCGCATCAGCATCAGCAGCGGCCGCATGAACACCCTCATCAGCTACTCGAACATTTTGAAGTACATGGGTTATTTATTTATTTTAATTTCCTCTTTTTTCTTAAAGAAAGAAAGCTCTGCCTTTATTAGTCCCACAGTGGGGAAATTCCAGTTCTGCATTTAACCCATCCTGTTATCAGGAGCAGTGAGCAGCACATTACTGCGCCCGGGGACCATCTCCAGGATCTTCTTGCTTCAGTTTGGTCAGGACCAAAGCTGGAGGTACCTATGGTGCATGTTTTGGGTTGGTGGGGGAAACCGGAGTGCCCGGAGGAAACCCACCCAGAAAGGCCTGGGCGATCGAACCCAGAACTTTCTTGCTGTGAAGCATGAGCGCTAACCACTCAGCCACCGTGCCACCAGAGTTACGAGCCAGCCAGGAGTCGAACCTAGAATCTTCTGATCCGTAATCAGACGCGTTATCCATTGCGCCACTAGCCCAGTTAAATTGAGTTCATGTAGAAATTCAATTAGAGGGTTGTATTTTACTTTCTGCAAAGCAATGTTTTCAACAGCAGGATCATTTTTGTCATATTCCATTTTTGTTTTAAAGAAATAAAAGATATTTTCAGTCTCAACATTGCATCAGTTGGTATTAAAAATATAGTAGTGAAATCGGTATTGGAAGTATCCTTAATTATTACTTACATGATGCAGCCCAGCTGATCTCTGAATGTTTAGACTTTATGTGTGTGGGGAATTGTGTCATTTTTATTGTAGGAATTGGAGTAAATCAGATGTGAAAACAGTCTTTATATGTGTGTTACCTGCACAGAGACGATGTTGGTGGTGGGCGCGTTGGGCACTGCCATCCACTCGGGCAGGTTCATGCTGCTGTCACTGTTGGCGCGGAGGAACGGGTGAGGGGGGATGGTGAGTGTCCTGCTGCTCTCTCGCCTCTGGGGGGCGTACTTCGGAGACTCCACAAAAGGGACTGAGAAAAGGAAGATATTTGTATCAGTGGGTGTGGGGCACAGGTGCCCCCCTGTGCCTCATCTCTTTTCTTCAACTTTCTACATTTTTACTGAATAGTTTTCATTGTACTCCACATACAACTGTCACATTACAACATTTTAAAGCGTGATTTTTGCAGAAGAAAATACAGACGAGCATAAATACAGATACCAGGTACTACTCACCCACATCAGTGTCCCTGTGGTTTTTGATGATCTCTCCCAGCTCAAAGTGGCCGGACATAACAGCCACCTGCAGAGCGTAACAAGCAGGAATCACACAGAAATACAGAAATACAGAAATACAGAAATATCTTTCACAGCTTGTAAAACAAAACAAAAAAACTTAATTGTGAATAAATCAATATCTTATTTGAACTTTTGACACAGACAAAGAAATATGTAAGAAAGCTCCTGTATGTAGCACAGAGTGTGTAAAGAAGTGGGCTGAGGGAGTGTGATGCTCCAGGTAAATGAAGCTCACTGAGGCCAGCACTTACAGGAGTTCTACTGTGTATTAGAATAGGGATTTATTATCGGACAAAACAGCAACATAAAAACACTAGGAAATGTTAATCCGAACATTTTAAGACAAAATGACTAGGCTCACACCAGCAATTATTAAATAATTAGCAATTAATTAAAGGGGTGAGTATTTTTCACTGTGAAGTCAACTGGAGTGGATGGAGCCGGAAGCACGCCCATGTTCACTTCCTGTCACCTACTACTGGGTTATATATCCATGTACATATACAGTGTACGGTAAGTGTGTGCCACAGCGCCCTCACCTGGAATGGAGTCTGCCCGCTGTTGTTCTTCATGTCTTTGTTTGCTCCTCGGTACAAAAGGATCCGAGCACAGCCTTCCTGCAGCGTCACAACAAAACACTTCAGTGTCTGAATGTCCATGTACAGATCAGTGTTCTTTCACATGTGCACTGTTTCTATGTTATATTTTATATTATATTTTATTATATTTTAGAACTTCAGTTCAGTGATTACATTTTATACATAATATAAACAAAGGTTCTGTGTTATAACACCTTTAATATTATTCTCATTCTTTATCTCTTTCTTTATCAAACTGTGGTACTTTTCTTCAGTTTGTGGGTTTGCCAAATTTAGAGCATTTGATCCATTTTACCTAAAGGAGGAGAATCGTTTGGATAATTTCCTGTTTAGAACTACAGTGGAAATGATGTAGTCCTCTGTTAGACCTGCTTTAGATCAGACCTGGAATAGTCCTGGTATAAACTTGGTTTAGATCTGGTTAGATCTTTTCTTTGTTGATACTTTGTTGGTGTGAGAAAAGAGAATTGTTTCATTAATGGTCCAGTAAAAGGAAATAGAAATGTAAAATATCTACACACCAGCACACACAGGGAAGTCTATTTCTCATATTTTGTGTCATGTGTTGTGCATTTACCTTATTGTATAAAGCACAGATGTGCAAGGCAGTGTTTCCAGAGGCATTCTGGGAAGTGGAGTCCGCTCCATAAAACAGGAGGTGCTCCAGGTGCTGAGAGTTGCCATTTTGACAGGCCTAAGAACAAGAGAAGAAATAAGTTGGTATAAAAGAGAGGAGAGGAAAGAGTGGCCAAGAGTGAGAGAAGGAGAGAGACAGAAAAGGAAGGATGAAGGGTGGATGTGTTGGAGAGAGAGAAACAGGAAGCAGCAGGAGGAGGGCTCAGAAGTGACACTTCTCCTTTAATTAACACCATGTTTGAACCTGAGAAAACTCTGAGGCCGATAATAACAACGAGGACAGAAACAGTGAACACAGCCATCATATTTACAACTAATATATACAACTCACATTTAATTAGGTCAACTGGACAAAATACTAATCTAAAATTATTCTTCACAGGTTCTAGGAGAAAACCCTTCCTGAAATCAGATTTGGATCATATTATTGGCAGAAAAGCCTCATGTTTGCACGGTAACACGTGTGTGACACTGGAGATGACAGAAATATGGTGAATACCTGTTTTTTGACTCCAGTGTAAAGGATGAGGTCACATGATGGATGGAGAAGTGGAGGATGATGGGTAATGTAGTTTCATGACAGACACTGGAACATAAGATGCATGAGGACAAACATACGCAGACTCGCCTGTGTCCAATATTTTTATTATATTTTAAGTCAAATTTATAGGTGCAGTGTGTATTTTTTTCTGCCGCCTGCTTGTCTCCACAGCCTGGAATGTTCCACAATATAGCATTAAATGTGTCACTGCAGGGCCACGTTACAGGTGAGGTATGTGGAGAAGCCTGATAAGAGTATTACAGTATTTTAACTATATTCTAAATACATCTGCAATTCAATATATCCAAGAGAAATTTGAATGTTTTGCCATATTGTGGAACATTGGAGGCAAAACAATCACGTCTCCATCAGGGACTTTCTCTCCCTTCACTGGCACGATTGTCTTCCACAAAGGTTACATAGTGCATCTTTACATAAATACATTCAAATACATGTTTATACCTGATGTGTCTCGTCCCAGCCGTTCTCGTCCCTGATGCCCACTTTGGCTCTGTGGTACAGCAGGGTTTCGCAGCAGGAAGTGTCGCCCCCTGTCAGCACAGTGTGGTAGAGTGGTGTGAGGCCTCGCCGGTCCTTATAGTCCGGAGACGCCCCCAGAGACAGAAGCACCTGGAAATACAGGGACAAACATCATTATTATCAGCATAATAATAAATCAGCATAAGAACAGTGATAGAAACTGTCTTTTTTTAGGTTACCACAAACTTGAGAAGGTTTTTTACTGGATTGGGTCCACAAACTTGTGGTGTATTTATACTGACAGAGCAGATCCTGAACTTTGTGCCAGTTTTTGTTTGGTGTGGATAGGTAACAACAGTAATTACAGAGATAATAATAGTAATTACAGAGATGTGAAACATAAACCAGGTCAACAGCAAACTCAGATGAAGTATTTGCAGTACCAGGAGGGCAGTATGGCGGTGGCCGCGGACAGCCTTGTGCAGAGGAGTGAGTCCGTCTTTGGCTCTGAAGTCGATGTGAGCTCCGTTCTCCACCAGGACACGGATGGACTCTCCTCCCCCAGGCTCACACTGCACGGCCAGGGACAGGGGCGTCTCTGAGAGCGGAAAGGACAAGCTTTTCATTTACAATCCAAATCAAATGTATGTCTCACTTATTATTTGGATTATTACCATGACAATATTGTGAACTGACTTAAATATCAGAGCAGCAAGAAGGTTTCTCACAATATTTGTATAAGAATCCATCTTGGCTCCTGCTTGTTTCACTTTGTCTTCCAGCTCTTCCTAAAGCACAATGTAAAACTCACCTCCAGTGTCTCCATCCTGATAGTTTGGGTCCAGGCCTTTGTCCAAAAACTTGCCCATTTTATCGACAGCGCTGGTCTGGATGTAGTCCATGAACTTCTTCAGGCTGGCCTGTGGATGGACACATGAAATATATGAATGTTATGGGTGAAAATGTGCATTTTATAAGCATCACACAGCTGCAGGTTATGATGTGTAATGATTAAATTATAAAACTAAATGAAAAACTATTGTTTTTTTATGAAAGTGATTTAAATGGATAACAGACAAACCTATTAGCACCACCTTGTGGCTAATGTAGGAATAGGCTCAGAAGAACACGGTCACTTTGAAATGTTATAATATATATATATATATATATATATATATATATATATATATATATATATATATATATATATAGATTCAACATTGTGGTATTTTTCAGATTTGTTCAGTATTTATACTAGTGTGTTGTACTAGTGAGTATCCAGTACTAGTGAGTATCCAGTACTAGTGAGTATCCAATACTAGTGAGTATCCAATACTAGTGAGTATCCAGTACTAGTGAGTATCCAGTACTAGTGAGTATCCAATACTAGTGAGTATCCAGTACTAGTGAGTATCCAATACTAGTGAGTATCCAGTACTAGTGAGTATCCAGTACTAGTGAGTATCCAATACTAGTGAGTATGCAGTACTAGTGAGTATCCAATACTAGTGAGTATCCAGTACTAGTGAGTATCCAGTACTAGTGAGTATCCAGTACTAGTGAGTATCCAGTACTAGTGTTGCTACAGTCAGAGGCGGTTCTTGGGGGGGTCGAGTGGGGCAATTGCCCAGGGCGCAACTTCGTGAGGGGCGCCGTGCCGAGCGCTTGAAAAAAAAAAAAATCTATCATATCACTGTGTAGGAAACTGGCAAATTAGCGCCCCCTCTGGCTGCAAGCGCCTGCGCAATACATTCCCTTCCACGTGGGCCAATGCGCAGCGCAGAGACCTGCTGGAGCCTACAGCGGCACGAGAGGAAAGGAAGAGAGAAAGAAAGAGAAGATAGAGAGAGGATTCACCCCCTCCCTCTCTGCGGCCGGTAACTGACAAAGCGTCTCAATCTGACAGTACACCGGCCGCGAGTCCAGCTCACACTACCACGATTTGATCAATGTCACGGCACTAGTTGCTAAGAGGAATTGACCAATGATACTACTCCTACTAGCTCCTGTCAAGAATCGCTCGCATCGGGAACACGGAAACTACAGAAGACAATAGTAAACGAAGTTAGTATAACGCAACATTTAATCACTTTTAAATCGATCGTTCACCCTCCGTGGTATTTACTATGAATACAACGTACAAAGACAAACTTTACATGGGACTTTGTAGAGATACGCGATCAGCATTTTCAATAGAGGCGACGTGAATGACTTATCCCGGACAACAGTTCATCTGGGAGCTCTTTTGGATTTGCTGGACAGTATCTCATCTTTACTTTTGGTAAGTCATGTCATGAAATGTGTGTTTGTCATATCACTATTCTATTTTAGCGCTATTATATTATATTATATTAATTATATATGTTATATTATGTTATATTTATTATATTATATTATATTATACTGAGGAGAAATCTGTGTGAGGAAAGTGAAGAACAGCTGTGTGTGATAACTTTTTGTTTGTGTGTGCTTGTGCAATCTGTAGAATAAGACAGAAGAAGAATAAATGTTTAAGGTGAGAGTAGCCCACTGTGTGTGTGTGTGTGTGAGTGAGTGAGTGTGTGTGTGTGTGTGTGTGTGTGTGTGTGTGTGTGTGAGTGAGTGAGTGTGTGTGTGTGTGTGTGTGTGTGTGTGTGAGTGAGTGAGTGTGTGTGTGTGTGTGTGTGTGTGTGTGTGTAGGGGATTTTGAAAAAATCGTTTGAATAATCGTGATTTCAATATTGACTGAGATAATCGTGATTATGATTTTTTCCATAATCGAGCAGCCGATGGTTCTGTTTATACATCTGATTGTTTATATTTTTGCCACTTTTATGTGTAGAGTTTATTTATTATTTTTTTATTAATGTTATTTAAGTTATGATATAAGTTATCATTAATTACCACTCTATAGTGATAATTAAACATGGCTACTTGTGGTAAATGTTGTGTTTTTTTTTTCCTTGGGGGGGGGGGGGGGCTTGTGTTTTTTTTTTTTTTCATTCCTGGGGGGGGGGGGGGGCGCTCAGCGGGGGTCTCGCCCAGGGAGTAATTCAATGTAGAACCGCCACTGGCTACAGTACTAGTGAGTATCCAATACTAGTGAGTATCCAATACTAGTGAGTGTCCAGTACTAGTGAGTATCCAGTACTAGTGAGTATCCAGTACTAGTGAGTATCCAGTACTAGTGTTGCTACAGTACTAGTGAGTATCCAGTACTAGTGAGTATCCAATACTAGTGAGTGTCCAGTACTAGTGAGTATCCAGTACTAGTGAGTATCCAATACTAGTGAGTGTCCAGTACTAGTGAGTATCCAGTACTAGTGAGTATCCAGTACTAGTGAGTATCCAGTACTAGTGTTGCTACAGTACTAGTGAGTATCCAGTACTAGTGAGTATCCAATACTAGTGAGTGTCCAATACTAGTGAGTATCCAGTACTAGTGAGTATGCAGTACTAGTGAGTATCCAGTACTAGCGAGTATCCAGTACTAGTGAGTATGCAGTACTAGTGTTGGTACAGTACTAGTGAGTATGCAGTACTAGTGAGTATCCAATACTAGTGAGTATCCAGTACTAGTGAGTATCCAGTACTAGTGAGTATCCAGTACTAGTGTTGCTACAGATTAGATGTAACACACACACACAAACATGTACCTTGGTGTGCAGTTTGGCCAGTTGCTTCTCGTCCAGGTTGGTCTGCTTATAAACTCGAGTTTTGTACCGAAACTTCACACAGACAGAGACAAAACACACGGTTAAATTAGACTGTCCTGGATTTAGCCAGACTTTGGCCTAGATCTGAAATAAAAACATCTACAGATACATGTGGAAAACCCTAGAAAACAGAGTTAGAGGAGGAAGAGAAACTACCAATGTTCTACTAAAATTAATGTAAAAAGTTTCTCAAAAGTAAACCAAACAGAAGTGAAAGAGCTGTGCTAATATTGCTAATGTAATAGTAAAACAACTCGTAAAGTTGAACTATGTCAGTTTTCATCTTTACATCTGTGATGATGTGATTGTTCTTTGCCCTTGAAAGTTCCATAATATGGCATTATTGGTCTGGTCTGTCTCCATGGAGACAAGGAGTTAGCAAGGAGTTGTTAAAGTAAGACAAACTGAATGAATCTATGATAGAAACTTTGGAACCAGATAAAGCAAAAACATCTCACTGGAGACAAGAGGTAGAGCAGAAAAGTGACATAGTGCAGCTTTACTTGCTCATGTCTAACCCCAAACTGACTCATCATCTCAGGCCTGGCTTTTCTCCACTATATGTTGGCAGCTCCTACCTCCAGGTATGGCACTCCCTTCTCAAAGGATTGTGGGTACTCTCGTAGGGGGCGCTCTTCCTCCAGGAACTTGGCGTCGTGTCCGTCTGTGGCGGGCTGGAACAGGCCATAGTTCAGGACGTCTCTGAGGGACTCTGTGAGTGAGCACAGAACCTGCTGTTTGGCCTTCCACACCGTGGCATCAGGGTTAAACCGGAGACACTTCTGTGGGAGGGAGAGAGGGAGAGAGGGAGGAGAAGAGGAGAAGAGGAGAAGAGGAGAAGAGGAGAGTTTGTAGAGTGGCTCTCAAACATTTCACACCAAGTCCTTTCTAACTCACTAGATCTAAACCGGGTCTGTGGCAGGACTATTCCAGGTCTGATCTAGGACTAAACCAGGTCTAAAATGGCCCATCATTTCCACTGAACTTCTAAACAAAAAGGAGGACAAAAAAGGAGGACAAAAAAGTATAACATTTACTATAAATGAGGTAAACCCACAAACTGAAGAGCACCAGTGGTAAAACTGTGTTACAAGTGCATTTGTACAGAAAGAAATTCAGAAAAAAGCTCATTGTAAGAAATCCTGTAGCTGTGCAGAGGCGAAGCAGCCAAAAGATATCATGACGTGTCCAGTTACATGAAAATCATCTGAAGTAGAAGTACAACACAAATGTTCAAATCATTTATTATTGTCAACATAAATCTTGTGTCATTTGTAGACTTCAGTAAATGTTGGACCTGCAAATCTATTTAACAAAACAAAAAACATTTTACACGATGGGAGTTTGAGCTGTGAACAAATATTTGTGAGGAAGTGATGAGCATTTTGTAGCAAATATCCATTATCACAATAGACTAAAAACAACTGTTTTAAGTTAGCTTCTTGTATGGTTCTCTGAAACACTATTTATCACTTCTATGTGTTTGGGCCGAAGGAACCGATAAACAGTTAAAACTAGAAGTGAATTTGAGACTGCAGAGCTGGGACGTGTCCAGCAGAGGGAGACATTTCAGATCTAAAGCTTTAACATCCATGTTTCCTCATCCAGGATCTTTGACATGCACATTTAACCCTAATCCTAACCCTAACCCTAATCCTAATCCTAACCCTAACCCTAACCCTAACCCTAACCCTAACCCTAACCCTAACCCTAATCCTAACCCTAATCCTAACCCTAATCCTAACCCTAATCCTAACCCTAATCCTAACCCTAACCCTAATCCTAACCCTAATCCTAACCCTAATCCTAATCCTAACCCTAATCCTAATCCTAATCCTAACCCTAATCCTAACCCTAATCCTAACCCCAGGAACTAAACACATGTATCAGAAATACACTTAGGTCACTACTTCATTTGTGGTATTTAAAACTGAATAATATTGGTGGTGTTCAGAATATAATTACATTTCTATACTCAGTGGAACTTTATTAAGTCATTTAGAGAATTCCGGACAACTAAAGTAATATTGTTAAAATGCTAAATCATGTTGTAATTCGATGACTTCCAGTGTTTAGTCAGTTCAACATTTGTGAATTTACCTTTTGGATAGTTCACGGCAAAGTACAATATAATCAAGAGAGAAAAGTATCATCACTCTCTCCAATCTGAAAACGACCAATGAGTGAGGGAAAAAGTGTCTTAGAGAGGGGAGGAAAACATGTTTAATTAGTGATAAATAAATGCAAATAAAAGGTACAATAAAATCATGGAAGTTTTTTTTTTCTTCTTGTTTTGTTGTTAGAAAAAAACAAACCCAAACCCGGACAGAGACGTGTTTTAACTCTAGTGAAAGTTTTAGGCCTATTTAAAGCTGAACTATGTCACTTATTGGCGGCCTGAGTGTCGCACTCACACCTCACAGCAACAAGGTTCTGGGTTTGATCCCCGGGTTGCCCCAGTTTGCATGTTCTCCCCGTGTCTGGGAGGGTTATAGGTAAAAATCCTCCAGCGTAATAATCAGGAGAGAGCAGCTTCTCCTGTGAGTCATTCTTCTTCTTCTTCTTCTTCTTCTTCTTCTTCTTCTTCTTCTTCTTCTTCTTCTTCTTGCTTTTAGCTGGAAGGTCAAATAAACTATCGAGCTTGGATTTATTCAATACAATTTCAGTTTATTGCTCCATGGAAATTGGTATGTTTAATGCCATATGGAGGAACATTTCAGTCAAAACAATAACATCTCCATGGAGACAAGCAGCTGGCGGTTAAAGTTACATAATGTACCTTTAGGTTTGTCATTAATTCTCCTTAGTCAGCGCTATAGCCCTATGTGCTGCTGCGGCTGTACAGCCGAACCCCCCGTCGCCACGGCAACCGCTTCATTAGCCGCCTGTTGCCATGGAGATGGTCCGGCGTTCCCTTGACGACGGAATAGGATACAGGGAGCTGTGTGTAGCATCGGAGTCGCAGCAGCAGCTTTAGCGGTACAGAGAAGAAAAAAAGAGAAAGAGAGAGACAAGAAATGGAGAGAGGAGTTAGTGAGTAAGAATGGACAGAGAGAGAAAGGGAGAGAGGAGGGAGGGAGGGAGGGAGAGAGGAGGGAGGGAGAGAAGAAATGGAGAAAGGTTAGAGTGTAAGAGAGAGAGAGAGGGGTTAGCATGTGAGCGAGGAGGAGAGAGAGAGGGAGAGATAGAGAGAAAGAGAGAGAGGGGGCTAGGGGAATGGGGAGACAGAGAAAATTAAGATTAGGTAAAGAGAGAAAGAAAGAGAGAGGGAGAAAGAGAGGAGAGGGATGGAGCAGAGAGATGAAGAGGAAGGGGAGGTCAGAGATTGAAGGAGGGAAGAGGGAGAGAGAAAAAGAAAGAAGATGGAGGGAAAGCTGGGAGAGAGTGATAAAGGGTGATGAGAGAGAGAGAGAGAAAGAAAGAAAGAAAGAAAGAGAAAGGAAGGGCAAGATAGCGAGAGAGATCAGGAGAGACAAGGAGAGGAGTAAAGGCTAAAGAAGAGAGAGAAAGACAGAGGGAGGGAGGGATGGAAGGAGGAGGAGAAAGAGAGAGAAGCAAGAAGGAGAAAGCAAGAAAAAAGGGAAGAAACCAGATTGGAATGGCGGATGAAGAGGTGAGGGAGAGAGAGGGAGGCCCTGATAGAGAACATGGAGAGAGGTAGAAAGAGAGGGAGGGCTAGAGTCAAGCAAATAGAGAAAATCAGGGAAAGAGAGAGAAAAAAGGAATAAGAAGAGAGCAGCACGGAGAGACAGAGACAGTCAAGGGGGAAGTGAAAGAGGAGAGGGGGTGGAGGAAGAGAAAACGTGCGATTGGGATGAGGAGGAGGAGGTCTGTTTGGATTAGATTAGCTCCAGTGTGGCCCCCGAGCTGCAGCGACGAGCTCAGAGCAGCAGCGCCACCTCCAGGAGAGAAGTATATTTATATTTATATATATTTAATCATCCAAACAATGAAACACAACATATAAAATACTCTCTGGATAACGTGACATCTGCCGTTAAAATAAGCAAACACTACTGGATCAATACATTGATCGACTTATCATTTCCTACAGACTGATCCTAACCTGCACCATAATGACTTTTAACCTTAAAGGGACAGTGTGTAAGATTTTTACCCGTTAATTACTGAAATTGAAGATACCCATTCAAAAATACATTGTTTTCCAAACCTTTTCACTTCCATCATGAAATCAAAGTATTCTTTTGGACTTAGATATAGTCACATAAAAGGGGGATCTTCCCCATGCAGAGGCAGCCATTTTGAATACGAGAGCCGCAGAAGGACATTTGGGCTCCGCCTTCGCCTTCGGCAAAGCAAGCGGAGCGCTCGGCGCACGCTGCGCAAGGGAGAGGGAGAGAAGGAGAGAGTTGCCGGATCAGACGTCGTAATGGATCTAACACGTGTTTTGGACTAAATTGTTTTACTGGATTTTATTCGCTGGATCCTTACGGACAAATTGAGAGCAAGTTTATGGTGAAATACAGAGTTTGACCTGTGCAAAGCATTCTAAGGTAAGATAACCTCGTTTATAAAAGCCCCATGTGCTCGGGGAGTGATTGTTCTTCATGATAATTCCTAGTTCTTCATAATAGTTCCTTGGTTCTTCATAGTAGTTCCCTGGATCTTCATAATAGTTACTTGTTCTTCATGATACTTCCTGCTTCTTCATGATAGTCCCTGGTTATTCATGATAGTTCCTGAAGAACCAGGGAACTATCATGAAGAACCAAGGAACTATTATGAAGAACAAAGGAACTATCAGGAAGAACCAAGGAACTATCATGATGGCTCTTCATGATAGTTCCTTGGCTCTTCATGGCAGTTCCTTGGTTCTTCATGATAGGTCCTTAGTTCTTCATGATAGTTCCTTGGTTCTTCATGATAGTTCCTTGGCTCTTCATGATAGTTCCTTGGCTCTTCATGACAGTTCCTTGGCTCTTCATGACAGTTCCTTGGTTCTTCATGATAGGTCCTTGGTTCTTCATGATAGTTCCTTGGCTCATCATGACAGTTCCTTGGTTCTTCATGATAGGTCCTTGGCTCTTCATGATAGTTCCTTGGCTCTTCATGACAGTTCCTTGGTTCTTCATGATAGGTCCTTGGCTCTTCATGATAGTTCCTTGGCTCTTCATGACAGTTCCTTGGTTCTTCATGATAGGTCCTTGTCTCTTCATGATAGTTCCTTGGCTCTTCATGACAGTTCCTTGGTTCTTCATGATAGGTCCTTGGTTCTTCATGATAGTTCCTTGGTTCTTCATGATAGTTCCTTGGTTCTTCATGATAGTTCCTTGGCTCTTCATGACAGTTCCTTGGTTCTTCATGATAGGTCCTTGGCTCTTCATGATAGTTCCTTGGCTCTTCATGACAGTTCCTTGGTTCTTCATGATAGGTCCTTGGTTCTTCATGATAGTTCCTTGGTTCTTCATGATAGTTCCTTGGTTCTTCATGATAGTTCCTTGGGTCTTCATGACAGTTCCTTGGTTCTTCATGATAGGTCCTTGGCTCTTCATGATAGTTCCTTTGTTCTTCATGATAGTTCCTTTGTTCTTCATGATAGTTCCTTGGTTCTCCATGATAGTTCCTTGGTTCTTCATAGTAGTTCCCTGGATCTTCATAATAGTTACTTGTTCTTCATGATACTTCCTGCTTCTTCATGATAGTCCCTGGTTCTTGGTCTTACCCAGTTCTTCATGATAGTCCCTGGTTCTTGGTCTTACCCAGTTCTTCATGATAGTCCCTGGTTATTCATGATAGTTCCTGAAGAACCAAGGAACTATCATGATGGCTCTTCATGATAGTTCCTTGGTTCTTCATGATAGTTCCTTTGTTCTTCATGATAGTTCCTTGGTTCTTCATGATAGTTCCTGGTTCCTGCTGAGGAGAAGTTATCGATCTCTCTGGGACGGATGCTGCTGCTCTGATGTGCACAGCTCATTAGAGGACAGACTCCTCTCTTTTTTCCTCCTCCATTTCTCCATTTCTCTACCTCTTCCTTCTCTCCTTCATTCTGTCCTCTCTTCTTTTTTTCACTCTCCGCTCCACTCTTCTCATTATCTTTTGTGGCAGATTTTGTCTCTCTCTCAACTCCCTGCATCTCTTTCTTTCTTTCTCTCATTCTTCTGTCTGTTTCGTGGAACTTTATATTCTCTTCTTTCTTATGAGTCTCTCTAGTCCCTCCATCTCTCTCATCTTTCTCTCTTTTCTCCCACATTCTGTCTTCTGTCTCTCTTTTACCTCTCCCCCTCCCTCCTTCTTTGCTTCTCCTCTTTTCTCTCATCCCTTTTCTCTCTTTTCCTCTGTGTCTTCTCTCTCTTCGTTCTCCTTCCTTCTTGGCTACTCTTTTTCTCTTACCCTTTCTTCTATTCCCTCTTAATCTCTCCCTTTGTCTCTCCTCTCCCCTTCCTTCTGTTTCTCCCTCTCCTCTTCCCTTTTCTCTCTCTTATTATCTCTCTCTCTCTCTCCCTACCTCCTCTTCCTTCTCTGCTTATCTCTTACTCTCTCTGTCGTTCTATCTCTCATTCTCCCCCTCTTCTCTTGCTCCTTTTTCTCTGATTTCTTTCTTTCTGGTCACTCCATCCTGCCTTTGCTTTTTGTGTTTCTATGTCCCTCTCTCTCCTCCCACACTCCTCCCTTCTCCACCTCCCTCTCTCATACGCCCCCTTCTTTCTCTTCCTCCCTTCTTTCTCCCTCTCTCCTATCTCTCCCTCCTGCTCCTTTTCTACCTCTTCTCTCTGTATCTCTCTCTTCCTCCCCCTCCCCTTTTCTGTCTCCCTCTCCTTTCCTCTTTTCCTCCTCTCCTCTCCCTCCTCTTCTCCATCTCTCCCACATTTCTCTCTCATCTTTCTCTCCACTTCCTCTCGCTCCCTGCCTCTCATCTTTCTCATTCTCTTCCCTCTACCTCTTTTCCATCTCTCCATCCCTGTCTCTCCTCCTCTCCTCTCTCTCTATCTCTGCCTCTTCTCTCCTCTCTCGCTCCCTCTCCTTCCCTATTTATTCTTTCCTCTCTTCTTTCATATTCTCTGCCCCCTCCCTCTTTTTCATCCCTTTATCCCTGCCTCTCCTCCTCTCTCCCTCTCTGTCCTTCCCTCCTCCTCTCACTCTCTCCCTCCTCTCATCCCCCTCTCCCTCTCTCCTCCTCTGCAGTGCACAGTATGTTTGTTGTGTGATGTCACATCGTAGAAACACTGGGAACATCGTGTGAGACGAGCGGAACAGCGCGACAGCAGGAGGCAGCGGCGCCCCCTCGTGGACACAGACGGGACAGCAGGAGGCAGCGGCGCCCCCTCGTGGACACAGACGGGACAGTCTTTATGTGTCCTCTGCTTTTGTGTTAAGCACTTCTGTCACCTTGAGTTTTGTGAACACTGATGGATTTACGACGTTCAGAAAAGCAAAGAAATGTCTGTAATCTTTGTCAGTGTGGCTACAGATGTCACCACAGACTCCAGTCAAATGAAGCTCACAGAGGCCAGCAGTTACAGGAGCAAACTGATTTACGGACAAAATAGGATCATAGAGCGATTACAGAGAGGGGCCATGTTTTTTTAATACAAAGTGAACTGGAAACTGATTTGATGTTTGTCTATTTGAACTAGTTTCCACATTTAATATACATAAAGAAGACATCAAGTAGATTTATGGAATTATGTAGCAAAAAAATAATAAATAACTCAACTAAATATTTTTCCACAAATCAAAGGGTGGCTGCTTTTGCATTTAGTTATAAAATCCTTTTTATTTATACAGCACATTTTATAAAGACAGTTTCGAAAGAGCTTCACAGACAAATTAATACAATAAAAGACACTAAATCATAAAGAAAACAGTAAATAAAAAGTGTTAGAATGCATAACCCCTCCTTAACATGGTGGAGGGGTCTGAGTGCCCGAATCATCCCGGGAGGGTCGGGGGCTTCATGCCCCTGGTCACCCAAGGCAAACAGGTCCTGGGGGACGGGTCAGACAAAGAACGGTTCAGAAGCCCATTATGATGAGAAACACAGCGAGGACAATTATGTCTCCCAGACTGGGGTCACCCTAACCCTAACCCTAAACCCTAACCCTGGAGCCAGGCCTGGGGTCACCAGGGCCCCACCCTGGAGCCAGGCCTGGGGTCACCAGGGCCCCACCCTGGAGCCAGGCCTGGGGTCACCAGGGCCCCACCCTGGAGCCAGGCCTGGGGTCACCAGGGCCCCACCCTGGAGCCAGGCCTGGGGTCACCAGGGCCCCACCCTGGAGCCAGGCCTGGGGCGGGTGCTCGACGGCGAGCGTCTGGTGGCCGGGCTTTCCCCCACAGGTCCCTCCCATGGACCCATCGCCCAGAGGAGGACCCAGAGGAGGATCCAGAGGAGGATCCAGAGGAGGACCCAGAGGAGGATCCAGAGGAGGATCCAGAGGAGGATCCAGAGGAGGACCCAGAGGAGGATCCAGAGGAGGATCCAGAGGAGGATCCAGAGGAGGATCCAGAGGAGGACCCAGAGGAGGATCCAGAGGAGGACCCAGAGGAGGACCCAGAGGAGGATCCAGAGGAGGATCCAGAGGAGGACCCAGAGGAGGATCCAGAGGAGGATCCAGAGGAGGATCCAGAGGAGGTGCAGGCAGCAGATCTGTTTAGGCTGTTGACCTGAACCCGGATAAGAAAATGGATGGATGTATGGATGTATGGATGTATGGATGGATGGATGGATGGATGGAATGCATAAACCTAAAACCTACTGTATACATTCATATAATAGTCGTATATTTCATGTCTTCTTTGTGTATATAAAATGTAGTAAACATATAGAAAAAAGCACTGAATGAGATGAGGGTCCAAACTTTTGATCTGTAGTCTACATTTTCTGATTATCGGCCAATAAAACACTTTACTTTACACAACAGCTGCGTAATATAACTGACACATTTTGCTCAACACACAGAAAAATTGGGTACAAATCACATCTTTGAAATCTGCACAATTTTCCTCTCAATATCACCACATAAAAATGTGACCAAATTGTGTTGTTGGACTCCGGGAGCGTTCACACATGCCCACTCCGTCCGCCCACTCTGCTCCTCCTCCTTCTTTCCTGATCTATATCTCTGTTTTATTCCTGTCTTCTCCTCCTCTACTTCATGAGGCTCAAATGGATGTGTGAAATCTGCTCCTGTGGCTTTTTCTCCGAGGGCAGGAGCTGTGGGAGCGACGCTTTAATGAGGTCTGTGGGGAAATATATGAAGACGCTATGAGGCAAAATGTGGCCGTCACGTCACCTCCAGTTGTTCATTTGTGGTTAAAGATGACAGTTCAAAACCTTTTCTTTTACACTTTGCTAAGATATTGACTTTTTTCTTCAGGGTGAATGTTGTAGCAAAATATAGAGGTGTGTTATAAAGGAAGAATATTTGTCATAGGAATTGATGCAATATTTTATGTTTTGATTATGTTTGTTTGACTGGTCTGGTCAACTTGTGAACTGGGCAAAAGTTTATTTGGTGGAATACATACATCATATAATATATATCATATAATACATACATCATATAATATATATCATATAATACACACATCATATAATATATATCATATAATACAGACATCCAAGCTGCTTCTTCAGTTCTGGTCAGACGCTGGTGGACACTGCCTTATATCTGCCTGAAGGGGGCGCTCACTACACTGAAATGACTCTGAGACTAACACACCTATTTGTTTAGAGTTTCTGGCCTATTGAAGTTGCATTACTGAGCGTGAGGTCATATTAGCATAACCATTCAGGACCATAATGGGTGATAAAGAGGAGACAGATGATGTCTGAGACCTCCAGTTCTGTTCAAGGAAGGATTCTCTTTAGCCTCTTACCTCCCCTCTCAGACCAGTTCTTTTTTCTGGTCAAGATCTGTACCTCACTGTCCTCAAAGGAGCGGCCCGTGGCTTTTAGATGTACGGCAGACTGAGGTCCTTTTAGGTGGAGATGTACGGCAGACTGAGGTCCTTTTAGGTGGAGATGTACGGCAGATGCCAGTCCACTCTGGCACGCCCGTCTGTGTTGGTACATCCTCTTGTGAAGTGTCTGTTTGGTTTCTCCAGTGTAGCGCTCACTGCAGTCTTCACTACACTGAATGGAGTAGACCACATTGCTTTGTTTGTGCCTCGGTGTTTTGTCCTTTGACCAGTTTCTGTGTTTGTGGGTTTGAGTAATTTCATTGTAGTTCCTAGTTCCTCCCTCAGGCAGATTTAAGGCAGTGTCCACCAGCGTCTGACCAGAAGCAAAGAAATGTATTCGAATACGTTTGTCCAGTTGACAAATTGAATTCTCCTTTTGCCATGTTGTGGACTTGTGTTTTGTTTCATTTGCACATGTTTCACACACAAACCCTGCATATTTAGGCCAAGTTCTTCCCTCAAACAGAAAACACTCTGTTCCGCCTTGTGATGTGGTGATACCAGGGCTCTCAAGTCTCACACACTGAGAGTGTGACACATGCAATTCGACGTGTTCACACGCTCACACGCCACACGTGGCATTTCTCACGCTGATTTCCTTTTTCTTTTTTTTTTTTTGTGCCCAGAAAATCGGTCTGTGTGGCTTAGTTTATGCACCTCCCCCTGCTCCGGGCGCACGGTCCGAGCGGAGGCCGGAGCAGACGCGCTGTCCCCCGAGCACGTCCTGAGCCTCAGTCCCGGTGCCACGTCTCCTCTGAGACGCACCGACTCCGGTCCCGGTGTCTCCGTCTGTGCGTAACGTGTCCCCCCCGACTTACGCGCGGAATACGCACGGCCCAGACCCGAACTGCCCATGGTGAGCCGCGGTGAGACGCGGGCCCAGTGCATTAACCAGACCCCCCCCCGCCCCTCTCAGCACAGTGATGATAAAACAAACTGAGAACCATCAGGTAATAACTTCATTTCTAGAACTCTCATTAGTTGCTTTGTAGTTTAAGTTTGCTCTTTAGACAAACGGGGCTCTCAACACGCAATTCGAAAAATGGTTCACCCCCCCCCCCTCGGACAATACAGTCTCACCCACGACCCCGCTTAAAACTTGCGAGCCCTGGTGATACAGTGATACTCGTGTGTTTTTTAAACTCCATCCACCTTCAGAGTTATTCAGATGATTTCAGCATTGGAATTGCCGATCTCGACTGAACTAAAGGTACAAGGTCACAACATGTGACTACATGACATCACAAGGTGGGACAGAGCATTTTGAGCTTTGGGGATGTAGACATTATTCAAATAGGTGTGAATGAAACCAAACACAACTCCAGGTCTGTTTTCTGGGGAGGTAACAACATTAGAACATGTTTTAAAGCTCACAAGAGTCAACTGTGTGTAATAGAGGACCTTTAGGCTTCTTAAATATCTCTAAAATATCTATAAATATATATATGTCTTATTAATGAGGGGAATGTGTTAATTTGTGTCTGTACAATTGTATATTAATCGTTTATTGCTACGGCAACAGTGCGAGCTAACCAGCCTGTCCCTGTGCACTCATGTCGTAGGTGTGATTATCCCTGAATAACCTTTAGCACTTAGAAACTCACTTAATCAAGCGCTTCTATTCTTCCCTGAAACTTACAACTAGAACTGTTGTTGAATGATGCCGGCTTTGGAAGTTTGTCATATACAGACTATAATTATGTTTTTCCTGTTACCAGGGGCACTACTTAAGATGCCAACAACTTAGAAGAAGTTATTTTAAGAGACGCCGATCTTACATTGCCGCTTTAAGGTAATTCGAGATATAAAATTCTTCTTTGTCATACGCAATAATCTTGTACCATGTGCCTAAACCAAACCTGCGGCTACCAACACTCGCTCCAGACTGTTAAAAAAAAGAGAGATTTTGAGAGAGAGAAAGAAGGAAAAGTAATTGAATTGGTGGTGTTTAAGAGCTCAGAGGGTTCCACAGAGAGAGGGGGAGGAGAGAGAGACCACATACTGACACTTACCTCAACGTTATGTAACAAGACGTGGATTCTGTTGATGTTATAATACAACAGTAATAAGTATATATAATTTAATACACTCATTTAGAATTAAAGATGCACTTTTTCAGGTGGAGGTTCTGCCACAAGACACACAGTGTTTTTCAGGTTATTCTTTTATAACAACAATATTGCTTTATAAGCAATAAAAACAACTGCAAGTGAATAAAAGCACAATACATAACTGTAATGCCATACTGTGGAATATTTCAAGCAAAGCATGCATTTCCATGCAAACATGCAGGTGGCAGAAAAGTTACATAATGCATCTTTAAAACCACACAAAACACAATCCATTAAGCAGCTCCATGCTTGTTTAGTTTGCCAACGCGATCATATAATCTCTGTAAATAATGAACAATATGGAATCTGTTTATAAAATCCTGTTGAGAAGATCCTCATCGTCTGATTAAATGCTGCACTGTTATAATGTCAAGGATCTAATGTAAAAAGAATATACAACAAACACAAAACGTCTCATGATCGTTTTGTGGCCTCTGGTGCAGAAGGAACTGCCATAATCCATAATCTTCCATCTCATTTTGAAAGATAAACTAAAGTAGATAAAAAACTGCTTGTAGAATTTGAGAATGTAATACTCAGGGACAGGTAACAATTAGACAGTAGTATCCAGAAAATATGATAAAAAACTGAAGCCCAGTACTTTTCCTCTCCCTAATGGGCTGACAACATGGAGCCTCCCTCCTCTGTTCCTCTGTTCCTCTCAGCCCTATCTCCTCCTCCTCTCCATCACTCCATATCCTATCTCCTCCTCCTCTCCATCACTCCATATCACACACAGGCAGAGCGACCTGCTTTAAGCCTTATCTGCTCCTGTCCCTGCCCCTGCCTGTGCTCCTGTCAGTGCAGAGCCATCCATCGCCTGTCAAAGTGAACACATGCAGATGCCGTGTTTCCAGATCAAATCATTTACTTCTAAAATGAAAGCTCTAATGCAGCAGGACTCCTCCAACATGTATGACTTAACTGGACATAATTATGAGGACACTGGGAAAAGCTCATTACATCACATCAAATATAGTAGACCGAGACACCTTGATAATAAAAGATGTACTTTCAGTCTTCTGGTTGAGAGCCCGTTCAACTTATCAATTAAATCTTAGGCTATTATTAAATCTCTCAATCTCCATGGAGACAAGCAGGTGACACTGCCAGGCAAAGTTCGGGATAAGCTCTGTGGAGAAGCAAGCAACAAGTCGTCCCGGAGGTGTTTTGAGTTATTCACAGATTCTGAAAGTGTAGATTCTAAGCTTTCCAACGATGCCTTACACATGGAAATCTGAGAACATTTGTAGAATTTGTGGCCATTTGAAAGCGGGACATTCTGAAATTCTGAGAAAAAATGCATTAAAGATCTGCTTGTG
Source organism: Paratrypauchen microcephalus (assembly GCA_036785185.1). Taxonomy (NCBI): domain Eukaryota; kingdom Metazoa; phylum Chordata; class Actinopteri; order Gobiiformes; family Gobiidae; genus Paratrypauchen; species Paratrypauchen microcephalus. Next base: position 1,475,530 of record JAVJIX010000181.1, on the reverse strand, counting down.
GAGCAGAAAGGAACTCATTTGCATGACATTAAGCTAAGCCCTCCCCCATCACTGACATCACTGTGGTGTGGTGTTTCAGGGCAGGTCAGAATTAGAAGGTACTTTGTTAAAATGGAAATGCTTTTATAACAAAACGTCCATATCATCATTCAATAATTCAATAATACACAGGATAATATGTTAAGTCACCTGTATCAATTTAATACAATACAAAATAGTATAAGACACCACACACACACACACACACACACACACACACCTTAGTCCTGTTTTAGCCCTGGTTTAGCCCTGGTTTAGCCCTGGTTTAGCCCTGGTTTAGTCCTGGTTTTAGTTTAGTTTAGTCTTTTTTGAAAAGGGACAATGTACAGAGACATTAAGCTCATAAAAAGATGATCTGCACCAGATTATAGCTACATAGCTGGTTTAGTCCTGGTTTAGTCCTGGTTTAGTCCTGGTTTAGTCCTGGTTTTAGCCCTGGTTTTAGCCCTGGTTTAGCCCTGTTTAGTCCTGGTTTAGTTCTGGTTTAGTCCTGGTTTAGTCCTGGTTTTAGTCCTGGTTTAGTCCTGGTTTAGTCATGGTTTTAGTCCTGGTTTAGTCCTGGTTTAGTCCTGATTTTAGCCCTGGTTTTAGCCCTGGTTTAGCCCTGTTTAGTCCTGGTTTAGTCCTGGTTTAGTCCTGGTTTAGCCCTGGTTTAGTCCTTGTTTGGCCCTGGTTTAGTCCTGGTTTAGTCCTGGTTTAGTCCTGGTTTAGTCCTGGTTTAGTCCTGGTTTTAGCCCTGGTTTTAGCCCTGGTTTAGCCCTGTTTAGTCCTGGTTTAGTTCTGGTTTAGTCCTGGTTTAGTCCTGGTTTTAGTCCTGGTTTAGTCCTGGTTTAGTCATGGTTTTAGTCCTGGTTTAGTCCTGGTTTTAGCCCTGGTTTTAGCCCTGGTTTAGCCCTGTTTAGTCCTGGTTTAGTTCTGGTTTAGTCCTGGTTTAGTCCTGGTTTTAGTCCTGGTTTAGTCCTGGTTTAGTCATGGTTTTAGTCCTGGTTTAGTCCTGGTTTAGTCCTGATTTTAGCCCTGGTTTTAGCCCTGGTTTAGCCCTGTTTAGTCCTGGTTTAGTCCTGGTTTAGTCCTGGTTTAGTCCTGGTTTAGTCCTGTACACACACGTACACACACGCGCGCTAATGTTGACACAAGTCGCTGCTTTCACCTAATATCTCCATTTGATGCAGAAATAATATGACTCACCCCGTGTTGCCGTGTTGACCGTTATAACGCTTATAACGCTTTAACGCTTATCGTGTATATCCACGGTCTTTCGGTAGCTAAATTCGCCGACCACATTCTGTAAATGAGCTCTGGAGAAACAGATGTGTCCCAAACATGTCCCGAACGTGTCATGTGTCCAAGTAGAAGATAAAAATCCATTTCATGTCTTTATTCTCTTGAAATGCCGCTTACATGTTCACGAGTTTCTCACAGCTGATGGCAAAAACACAACGACGCTACTCAGAACATGATGAACGTGGGGAATTATGGTGATTTATGCACGCCTCCTTTCTTTCCAACAAACAAGCCAATATGAAATACAAAATGTATGTTTTTAACGTCTCTAATGCTGTTATCTGAAACAGGGAGAGGCTTCTTCATGATCCCAACTAGCACATTCTGCAAAAAAACGAAAATCACAAATTTTGAAAAAAAAATTATTTAAAGGTACAGTGTGTAGGATTCGTGGTGCATAGGTGGATGGTGCTATTCCACTTCCTCTTTTGGCTACAGCAGACCTCGAGGGTCACCCAGGCGCGCCGTAACGCGGACAGCTCGCGTACCCGCGCGCACCCGGCGCTGTGCGAGCTCTCGCCGACAACTACGGTATAAATAAAACGCGGTCACATTTTTTTTTCTTTTCGCATGAAAACACACATTCCTGATCGTGTACCATGACACTCTACACATCAAATGAAACCTTACAGTCTCCTCTTTTTGACTATGCAATTAATTTCCCGGCACAACAATCACTCCCCGAGCACCTGGGGCTTTTATACGGAAAAGCACAAAACGAGGTTTGTTACTTAGCTTACCTTTGAAGGCTCTGGACAGGTCAAACTCTGTATTTCACCATAAACTTGGTCTCAATCTGTCCGTAAGGATCGAGCGAATAAAATCCAGTAAAACAATTTAGTCCAAAACACGTGTTAGATCCATTACAACATCTGATCCGGCAGCATGCTTGTGTTGTTTACCCAAAACCACGAGCCTTGCCGAAGGCGGAGCCCAAATGTCCTTCTGCGGCTCTCGTATTCAAAATGGCTGCCTCTGCATGGGGAAGATCCCCCTTTTATGTGACTATATCTAAGTCCAAAAGAATACTTTGATTTCATGATGGAAGTGAAAAGGCTTGGAAAACAATGTATTTTTGAATGGGTATCTTCAATTTCTGTAATTAACGGGTAAAAATCTTACACACTGTCCCTTTAAAATTCAATGGTCTGGGTTTCACTTTCTCCACGTGGCCGGTCAAAATGTTTAAGTCATATCCCCTAAACATAGAAACAATTTCTATTGCAGATACAGTATGCAAGATAAATTAGTATCATGACTATTCTATGATTCTAATACATTTTTTGTCAATTTTGTAAAGCAAAACAAAAAACAAAACAAAAAACCTAAATGACTATAAATTGTTGTTATCATTAATATGGAGAATTGTTGGTATTTCACTCTACAGAATCCTGAGGGTTTATAAATACTTTGCAGTAACATCACAGGGTTAAAAAAGTTTTCTTTTTAAGAAAACTAAAGAAAAAATAAAAAAACAAGACATTTTCAGGAGCCTGTGATCGATACGAGTGTTCATGGTCCTGTTTAGGAGTTTCCACAAAAAGATGAGAGTAACTGACTAAAAAACTGTTGGCTAATGCTAATGCTAATGCTAGTTCACTTGTGATTGTGATTTTATGTGTGAGTCTTGTTTAACAGCACATATCAGCTCATCTGTTGTACTTCCAGTGCAGTCGTCTTTCTGTTTTAAAATAAAGCTCAGATTAAAGTCTAACTTGAGTAACAGAGCTTCTAACAGAGTAGTGCCTTCAGTTAGCATCACATTTAGTTGAAAGCAGATCGTCCCTGTAGCTCTTGCTTGAGTCATTTCAGTTTTCATTGAGTTACATAAATGTGATCATATTGTTGCTGTAATTTCCCTTCTTAAATAAATGATTCCACTTTTGTTTAGTTGAGTTTGATCATCAGCAGCAGCAGAGAAAGGAGGAGAGAGGGAGAGAGGGGAAGGAAAAGAGCAAGAGAAGAAAGAGAGAGAGGAAATGTGGACAGCTGGACATGAGAGAAGAGGGGGAGATTGAGAAAGGAAGAGAAAGAGAAAGAGGGAGAAAGGTGGGGAGACTGAGAGAAACAGAGGAAAAAGGCATGTGGGCATGAATATGTAGCTGAACAGGAGAGAAAAGGGGACATAGGAAAAAGAAGGGAGAGAGTTAGAGAGGAGGGGGTGGAGAGCAGAGAGAGAGAAAGCAAGAGAGAGAGGGAGAAGCAGAGAGAGAGAGAGAGATGGGGAAGAGAGAGAAATAGAGACAGAGAGAGGGGGCAGGGAGCGAGAAAGCAAGAAAGAGAGAAGACGTGGGCTGAAGAGGTGTGAAAAAGGACAAAGGGTTAGAGAAAAAGAGAGAGGGGGATCAGAGAGAGAAAGAATCTAACCCTCTCCTCTTTTTTGTCTTTGTCCCTAACACAAACCTCACTCTCCTCTACAGATCGTTATTTCTATAGCCACAGCTGCCCTGGGGCCAACAGAGACATGGCTCCAATTCTTTGCCAATTCACACTTTGTGGTGACATCAGGCTGAGGGTGTTCTACATGTTCAGCAGTTACCATGGTGACACAATGCACACATTAACAAACACTGTCAAAATCATTTCCAAGATGGCGGCACGGACACATGCGGCGGCTGCTCTCGGGCCTCATATGTTAGAATCCTGTTCACTGACTTCAGTTCAGCTTCAACACAATCGTCCCCCAGCAACTCAGACTCAAACTAGACAAGCTGGAGATCAACACCTCCATGTGCAACTGGTGCTGGATTTCCTGACAGGAAGACCGCAGGCAGTACGGGTCGACAGCAACACCTCCAGCACCATCACACTGAACACGGGGGCTCCCCAAGGATGTGTGCTGAGCCCCCTCCTCTTCACTCTGCTGACCCACGACTGCACACCGTCACACAGCTCCAACCTCTTCATAAAGTTTGGCCCACGACTGCACACCGTCACACAGCTCCAACCTCTTCATCAAGTTTGGCCCACGACTGCACACCGTCACACAGCTCCAACCTCTTCATCAAGTTTGTGGACGATACGACTGTGTTGGTCACATCAGTGACGACGATGAGACTCACTATAGGAGCGAGGTGAGCCGCCTGGTCAAGTGGTGCAGGAACAACAACCTCTCCCTGAACGTGGAGAAGACAAAGGAGATTGTGGTAGACTTCAGGAGAGCACACACACAGCACCTCCCCCCTCACCATCACCGGGGCTGTGGAGAAGCAGCACCAAGTTCCTGGGTGTGCATATCTCTGAGGACCTCTCCTGGTCAAAGAACACTGCATCACTGACCAGTAAAGCCCAACAGCGACTCTACTTCCTCCACAAGCTGAAGAGAGCCAGAGCCCCAGCTCCATCATGAGCACCTTCTACAGAGGCACCATAGGTCACATCCTCACCAGCTGCATCACTGTGTGGTATGGCACCTGCACCGTGTCCTGCACCCGGAAAAAGCTACACCGAGTAGTGAGAGCAGCTGAGAGAATCGTGGGTGTCTCTCTCCCCTCCCTGCAGGACATCTACCGCACCCGCCTCACCCGCCTCACCCGCCTCACCCTCTGGGTGATCCCACCCACCCATCCAACTGCCTCTTCAGTCTGCTGCCATCAGGAAGGAGACTGAGGAGCCTCAGGGCCAAGACCAGCAGACTAAAAGACAGCTTCATCCACCAAGCTGTCAGGATGCTCAACTCTCTCCCTGCCCTCCCTACCCCAGTGACACTGCTGCTTAAATGACACCATTTGAGCTTTTTTACTCTACACATTGTGTTTTTACCTATTTGTATTATACACAAGTTTACGGTACTTTTACTACAGGTATATGTGAAGTTTTAGTCCTGGTGTTTATTGTCTTGTTTATCACATGTTTTATGTTCACTGTGGGCCTAGGGGGCGCTGTGTGTGCCACCTGTACATATGGTTTTTGAAAATAAACTGACTTTGAACTTTTAACAAAAAAGTTTTAAAATAGTCAAGAAAAACATACAGAATGGAATTAAACCACATATTTTCTGGAGTCTGTAAACAATGCACACATTCATGGTGAGAGTGACTGAAAAACTTTATGTTTAGCAGCTCAAACCATCACCTGTTGTAGCTCTCACTAAAGCACCTCTATCTGGTGAGACCGTGTTAAAACAAAGATCAGATTAAAGTCTAACAAGCCTCAGACAGAGCAGTGCTTACAGTTAACATCCTACCCTCAGGGAATATTGACGACATCAGCTGCAAAGTCTCAATCGCCTCCTACAAGTGCAGTAAACGCTCCTGCCCCAAAGCTCCTGGCTCTACAACAATCACTAACCAACTGTGCCGCACCACATGCTCTCAGCTCCTTTCTAAACACATTTCTGTTCTTTCTTATTTATCACCTTCTCTTTGTATCTGCAAAATTCAACATAAACGTCTGATCTCCGAGTGTCCCTGCATGGGCCCAGACTGCAGCACCGACACTGTGTGCGCTCTGATAAATGGAGCCAATCAGGATTATGTGAGCCGGTATTGACTGAACTGTTTTACCCAGAATCCTCCAGTGCAGCCCTCAGCAAAGAAGTATTAACACACAAGCAAGGATTAAGGCAGACAGAGCAATTACTATTGGTGAAACCTCCCAAAATGTATAAAGGCGTATTTAAGAGAAACCTTCTGGAGAATCTGGGAGTATTTCCCCTTGTGGTCCCCTCCATTCATTATGGCCCCAGTATTATAAAGATACTGCAGTATATGTAACCTTCTGGTGGATATGACTCCATGGATATGCTCTTTCGGGAAAGTTCCACAGTATGGCATTAAACATAGGATCAGAGGTGAGTAATTGTACTGAAGTAAGAGTAACAAAGAAGTACAAAGTGATGATCCAAGAAATAACTCCAGTAAAAGTACGAGTTGTGTAACACCAACTGTCCTGATTGATCATTTTAAAGATCCCATGACATGGTACTTGTTGATGCTTTTATATGGCTCCTTAATGGTTCCCTAATACTGTAAATGAATCCTTCTTCAAAATCAACACTCAGTGCATGAGAAACAGAGATAAGATGAGAAAGAGTCATTTTTCTCATTCTGAACAGGCCATAATGGGCGTTGTTGCTTGAATGCAAATGAGGAGAAAAGAGCTGGCCTATAGTAGAGGGTGGGGGCGTGGCCAAACGCTCCGCTCTCGCTCTGAGCTCTCAGCTGATCCATTTCCGTGTTTTTGCACGGGGGGAGAGATTTGAAGCGTTCCATTGAAAAATAAACACATTTCCACAGAAAATAAAATTAAACCACTGCTGTTCAAAGGTCCAGAGGCTCAGATAAAGGACTTCCGAGCCTAGAAACACTCGGACGTGCCTCCAGGCAAATAAAAAAACGCATTTCGCATTGCCTAGTGCATTCGCAGTCCAAACTCTCTGGGTGTGATTTACAGAGACGCTGAGTACAGACAGACGGGGGTGGAACTGCATTTGCATTTCTTTTTTCGATCTGACGTCAAGTTTCCTTGTTCAAAATCGCCCATTTGAGCTCTGATTTTTTGTAACGCAGAAAAGGATCGCAAATGCTCAGTTTAGACATTTCACAACTTTTAACCATGGGGGGGGGGGCCTAAACAGGGTAGGGGAGCTCACATTAACGTTCAAAAACCTCAAAGTGAAAATTTCATGCCGTGGGACCTTTAAGGCAATGCACTTGGGAGGACAAAACATTAAAATAATGTACAAAATGTGGTATTTTCAAAGGGTACACAAACTAAATCATGTCTGAAAGAGTGGTGCAAGAAAGGTATATCACCAGATGACATCACAAGGTGAAACAGTGTTTTCAGTCTGAGAAAAGAACTCAGCCTAATATGCAGGGTTAGTGTGTTAAAGGGATAGTTTGTGTTTTTAATGTTAATCTGTATGGGTTCCCCTTCAACAGTGTCCTGAGATTAACACTGATTTACCCCTGACAGTGTGATCTGCACCCAGTTCTGCTCTGGTTCCGTAGCTTGTGAACGTAGCCAGGATAGTTAATAAAGCTTGTTTTTAAGATGCGTGAAGAGTCCCTCAGTCATCCAGGTCAGGGCCAGAGGTGTGAAAAACAGGCGTGTAGGGATGAATAGGGATGCTAATCTAGACGCCAGAGAAACAAAAGACAGAAACCAATAGGCGAGATAGTTTCAGAAAAACTGCAGTATAGTGAGCTCCTCCCTGCAGCGAGATATAAGCAGTGTCTTACCAGCACTCTAACCAGAACTGACGAAGCCTCTCGGATGAGCGGCGAAACGTTTTCCACCAAACAAACTTTGTCCAGTTGACAAATTGAATTTCTTCTTTTATCAAAGCTTGTTTTTCTTCTCAAAACAACATTTGTCCAGAAAGTGATATATTTGCGTCACAAACAGCTGTTAACTAAAAATTCAGCAGCGTAATTCACATTCGCATATTTTCTCTTGATTCGTATCAAGCGCCCAGGTTAGCTGTAGTGGCCTGTTCACTTTAGGCGGATGTTTACGGCAGATGCAGATGCAGTACGGCGACATGTTTACAAGTGAACCGGAGCAGAACTGAGTCCAGATCACACTGTCAGGGGTAAATCAGTGTTAATCTCAGGACACTGTTGAAGGGGAACCCATACAGATTCACATTAAAAAACCGCACTATCCCTTTAACACTGACTTACCCCTGACAGTGTTCTGTGAGCCGAGTTTCTGCCCGGTTCTGGCGCTGACAAAAGTAGGTCCGGCAAGTTAGCCAGGACAGTTAATAAAGCTTGTTTTTCTTCTCAAAACAATATTTGTCCAAAAATAAAATAAAAATTTGTCCATTTGTGTCACAAAACACTTGTCCAGGAAAAGTCTGAAGTCATAATCGCTTGGTGCTATTTTCTGTCGATTCCTATCACTGCTCGCCTATTATTATTATTATTATTATTATTATTATCATTATTATTATTATTATTATTATTATTATTATTATTATTATTATTATTATTATCATCATTATTATTATTATTATCATCATTATCATTATCATTATTATTATTATTATTATCATCATTATTATTATTACTATTATTATTATTATTATTATTATTATTATTATTATTATTATTACTATTATTATTATTATTATTACTATTATTACTATTATTATTATTATTATTATTATTATTATTATTATTATCATTATTATTATTATCATTATCATTATTATTATTATTATTATTATTATTATTATTATTATTATTATTATTATTATCATTATTATTATTATCATTATCATTATTATTATTATTATTATTATTATTATTATCATCATTATTATTATTACTATTATTATTATTATTATTATTATTATTAGCCTGTTCACTTGTAAACATCGCCACTTACAAAATGAGCAGTGTAAACTTTGAGGAGAGACATGTGAGCTGCAGCAGAGGTACAGAAAGCCCCGGAGTTCAGCTCAGCACCTCTCCCACTTCTGTCTGTGCAGGAAACTCAATATAACCTCCTCGAACCAGCGCTTTTCCTCTCCTCTCACATCCTCACGCTGTGCCTCTTATTTGATAAGTAATCTGAAGGGTGAAGTGTCTTGCCTAAGGACACAGCGACAGTATTTTGCAACTGGCGCCCCCCTGTGGCTCCTGGAGTTCCCAGCGGTCTCCCATCCAAGAACTAACCAGGTCCTGCCTTGCTGAGCTTCTGAGATCTGACGGGATCAGGCTTTGACAGGCAGGTATGGCCACACAGGCAGGTCTAGACCAGAACTAAACCAGGTCTAGACCAGAACTAAACCAGGTCTAAACCTGGACTGGCCCTGGACTAAACTGAGACTGGACCAGGTCTAGACCTGGACTAAACCAGGATTCAATCACTCCGTGCGGCTCTTGCGTTCGTTTGTGCGTGTTCGGTTTGTGGCTCGGGCTGAGAGCACGCGGTCCGGGCGCCGCGGTTCTATCTCGTGCTCACAGCCCCGGTGTACGCGCGACACGTGCTGCTCTGTCACGGATTTGTCCACGATGAACCCCTCATCGTGGACAAATCCGTGACAGAGCAGCACGTGTCGCGCACTTCTCCAAGGGGTTGGTGCACGTCGCGTCCGTGCGTCCGGCGGGGCTCCCGGAGCCGTGTCTCCCCCCACGCGTCACTATTAATACATTTTGTTGAAAATCTATGAAAGTTTGAGTGTTTAAACTAGAGACAAATGTGAGAAAATGTTAATTCCAGTCTGAGAAAAGTGTATAATGTGTGTGGTGAGGCGTTTACAGCCTTAAAACATGTAGAATAATTGTAAAATATAAAGTTGTCCTACTTCGTGGATTTCTCTTATTGCGGGTTATTTCTGGAACCGAACCCCCGCCATAAACGAGGGATTACTGTATATAAAAATTGAGCTAGCAGCTACAAGGACATTCTCAAAATCACATTTCATTAAAATCATGGTTACAAAATTATGAAAATCTCAGACAAAGTGAATTCATTTTGTGGTTTTACAGTTGAAAAGGCATAAAAAGACTACAGCCTCGCTCTGTACCACACACATTCATCTTGTGGACCCATTTTGTAGATCTGAACCAGCAGCTGCCCTTGGATTGTTCCTCACAAAATACTCATAAAATGTTCCTCAACTGGGCACTTAAAAATATACGATAAAAATCTCAAATAGGCCCTGTTCACGTGACAGTACAACACTGGAGAAACCCTATCATTTCAGGCTACGTTTATACGGCGACGATCAAAACAGAAGACGCAAAAGTGGCGTCTCGTCTTCAATTTTTTATCCGGGTTTATACGAAGACGCAAAAGTGGACACAAAAGCCAGCGAAGGGAGGTGCTGGACTGAAAAAACCCCCCAAAAAAACATCACAACAGCGTCAAGTTACATTTCTAACCACGACTGTAGCGGAAAAGAGAAAGGTAAAACTTCAAAATAAAATGTTCTAGTTGCGTTTTAAATGAGTTGTTAAGTTCCGCTCCAAACATTTCAGTGACTTGTATTTTTGTTGACATGTTTTTGAATATTGTACTAAAAATAGTGACATTACAGGAGGATTACAGTGAATTAGAAAATATAAAATCACATGGGGTTTTACATTTGAAGTGCCTCATGTGGAAGTCGCTTGTCTTGGCGTCTGTGGCTGTGAGAGTGTGAGAAAGACTTGTACGGGAAGAAGAGAAAAGACCGTAGACGTTTGTGGGTGCGATTTATACAATTGTTGAAGTGACTCTTGTATTGGCGCATCTATGTGATGTAAACGCGTACGCGACGTGAGCAGATCTGACCAGTTTTGCGTCTTGGGCAGTTTACACGGAGACGCTACAGCGGAGCGTATTTAACTTTTCCACTCTGGAGGTGGTTTCAGATTTTTGCGTTTTTAGGTCCCAAAAACGCGTGTACGGTGTAAACGAAAGGCACTTCCGATAAAATATTTTGTGTTTTTTACCCGTAAGCGTTCTCGTGTGAACAGGCCCTCAGATAGAGGACAGATAGAGGAATTGTATGGTGGAAGTTGCTGTTTACAAAAACAGCTAAGATCAATATATTTAACTTTTTGCTAACGATTTTTTATACCTTAAGAAAGCTCCTTTATTGTGTTTGATATTTAAAGTATCATAAAAATGTGTTTCTTATGTAAATTGTGTCAAACAGTAGTGTGATCAGTGTGGAGCTCTCTAAAATAAAATTCTCTACTAACCATCATTTTCACATTATTTTTCAACATTTTGTGCCGCAGATTTCTTCTTGATTGGTGTAAAACTATCATTTATACTTACAAGATTTATTTATTTCACCAACTTAATTGGAAGAAACTCATCCAGTGTGGTGTGCACTTTAACTGTCACACTGCAGGGTTAGGATTAATATCTCTGTAATTACTGGAACTACTCACTGGAAACAAAAGTGGCACAAAGCGGAAAGTCATCTCTGTTAGCAGGAATAAATAAAAGTAGAATTTTTTTTTCACAGAAGCTTCAGAAAGTGGTGCCATTATTCAAAACCAAAGAGAGATCATTGTCACTTGAAAGGCCCATTATGCAAAACCACTTCTCACAGCTTTTACCCTTTTTGTATTTGGAGGGATTTGTCACTTATTTTCAAGAGAATATTGCGGATCAACCCTGTTTTCACTGTTCCCACGACACACTCAGTGCTCTCTATTTACTTCTTGGGATCCAAATCTCTGTATATTGTCATGATATGAATCTCACAATACCATATTTATTAATATAATATATATGCAAACAGAAGTGTGAATATGCATCATTTTCCTCTTAAAAGACTTAAAGTGCTTAGAACAGTCATTTCTTCATGTAGTGTGCACTGAAATGGAGCAAAGGATCATGGTCTATGTAGTTCCCTCGGTTTAAAAAAAAAAAAAAAAATTCTTCTACTTAGAGCAGTTAAGATGGGTAAACAGATGTGTTTACCCGTTGCTATGGTGATGTCATGGCGATGGCAGCAGAGCAGTGATTTACTGCCCTCCTACATCTGTAACTTAATCACACAGAAGTGTTGATTCTTCTGGTTTGCGTTCGAATGATCAGTTGTTTCTCTGCTCCGTTTGTTTGCACAGAGTTGGGAAAAAGGGCTTTTGTCTTCTCTGCCCCCTCGACATGGAACAAGCTGCAAAAGGACTGGAAATTAACAGAATTTATCTTGTTGAATGACTTTAAAGGAAAATTAACATTTTTTTACAATCTGAGCCTTCTTTCGGCAATAAAACAAGTAGTTTTACTCACCCATAGCACTTTGGTGTCAATTGGAGCAGTATCGCAGAACTTATGTTGAGCCGTTCTGTTCTACTAATGATCCCGTATCCGTTAGCGTGAGTGCTCGGGGCATTACTTTGCGGTGTCCAAATAACACAAACTTTAGCACTTTTCAAATCACAGAAGATCGCTGTGTCAGCGTAGACTTTTAGTAGATTCCAAAACGGCCTGAAACCCGATATGCAGCTATAGTTTCATTTGATGATGTCATCAGAGAGGACAGTGCGCATGCGTGAACTCAGCTGTTTTGTAAACACCGCTAGTCCGAAAGAAGCTAACACCGCTCTGAACTTTACTTTTCTGTTGCGATATCGGGTTTCAGGCCGTTTTGGAATCTACTAAAAGTCTACCCTGACACAGCGATCTTCTGTGATTTGAAAAGTGCTAAAGTTTGTGTTATTTGGACACCGCAAATCAGTGCCCCGAGCACTCACGCTAACGGATACGGGATCATTGGTAGAACAGAACGGCTCAACATAAGTTCTGCGATACTGCTCCAATTGACACCAAAGTGCTATGGGTGAGTAAAACTACTTGTTTTATTGCAGAAAGAAGGCTCAGATTGTAAAAAAAAAATGTTACTTTTCCTTTAAATCCAGACTGAGAGCTCTTGAGACAGCCTCCATAAATTGTACCTGTTTTAACTAATTTATATGTCATTTTAATTGTGTTTTAATTGTCTTTTTGCTGCCTCTAGGTCTGGGCTCTGTGGGATCTCATATTTAATTTACATGTGTACTTACATATGAAAACTGTGATCTGCATACTTATCTCTGTATACTTAGAACCTCCACCTGGTTCTTCTGTGTTTTAACCCAGTGTCCTGTGAACAGCTAAGCGTAACTCGATACCTACATAGACTATCCTGGGCTGTGTTGACATCACCTGCTCCCTATCCATCAATATTTTGGCTGACTATTGGGAAAACTGGTCTTCTTAGCTAAAGCTGGGGAGTTCTTTACATGGTCTGCATAGCTAAGCTATTCTCCTATAGGTTATCTGTTGCTGAGGTCATAAATATTCAACAGTCTGTACTGTATTTAAAGACACCTTGTGGTCATTTGTGTGTGTGGGGGGGTGTGTGTGATCTGCCCCCACTGGGGAGGTCCCTCTTCACGTCTCTCGGCTAAGCTGACAACATGGATGCTGAAGATGTCTGATGTCACCATTTTGTTTATATTCTGCTATTTTTACATTAAAATGCTGAATAACCTCAATTTCGACTATGCCTTCCTTCAGACCTCCTTCTGACCCATTTTATGAAACTGACAGCTCCCTTGAAAAAGAGGTTTTTAATCTCAATGGGATTTCCCTGGTTAAATAAAGGTTTAAATAAAAAACTGGGGAAAACTCCACCAATCAAATCGGGGTTCCAAAACATAAACTTGGGCTAGTTCAGTGTGGACCCTCAGCTGAATTTATGTCACAGCAAAAACTGGCCGTGCACACAGAAAAATGTCTCCTCATCATCTTGATCATGTTGAGAGAAAAACTTTGTAGTGACATTTAGACTTTCTTTCATTCATTTGACACAAGTTTTTTCTGAACATGTAAAAGTCAAACTGCCATAATTGAGTCGCTGATAGCTAACGTTAGACTCTACCGGTCCGGTCGATGAAAACGCGCACTGCAAGAGTAAAAAAATAGACTTTTCCCAACAGCTGTCAGCGTGCTAAAAACTGTCGTAAATGTTGATTTTCATATGTAGCGTAGTCTTGGCCTCACTGTGTCTTGTTTGTGTCTGCGGACATCAGAGGAAGGTGCTAACTGTAGTTTGTTTCCTTCAGTCAATGACAATAAACCAACCAATCAATCAATAGGTGTTCTTTAAGATATGACAAGTTGTGGGCCAAAGAGGCTCTGTTCACATTTACTGGAAAACGTTTGGCGACCTGCGAATGACGACTTCTGGTGTAGTTACCGAAAATGTGCCATGGATCTATTAAAATAAGTGAGCGTGTGATAAAAGCGTGGATTCAGCAGCAGCAGCAGCGTCTTCACAACCTGCGGGAGACGGGACTCTAATTATGTCGTCAATGTCACTCTCAGGCAGCCGGGTGGAACTGACGGACACGACGGAACGCTACAATTACATCGTTTTATTTCTTTATTTGTATTAAGTTAGACAAATTATAACACCCAAATTATCTGCAATTTATAAAAGGAAGAAAAGAAAGAATACAGCAACATCTAGATGAAGAAAACTGGGTTATTATCGCCAACAGAGCCCAAAGGAAGTCGTCGTCCGCAGGTTTCCAAATGTCTTCCGGTTTTGCGCCCGTTCCAAACCGATAATCATTAGGTTCAACATTTGTGGATCATAGGTATAATTTTGGGGGGAATTTATTGTCAGTATTTGCAGGTTTTCAGGTTTATCTGTAGTAAATATTCGTCATAGTTTTAGATCAGTTAAGTGGCAGTTTGTTAAGAAAAATGTAGAAAAATCCTTTCTCTGTCTCTCTTTTTCCTCTCTTCACACCCCCGCTTTCTCAGCCCTCTCCATCCTTCTTTTTCTCTCCTCTCTCTCTCCACACACTTACTGTTTCTTTTTTCTTTCCCTCTCTTTCACCTCTCTCCATACCTCCCTCACATGTTCTCATCCTTCCTCTCTCTCTCTCTCTCTATTTCTCAGTCTCTCTTTCCCCACACTCTCTCTCCTTCTCTTTTTCTCTGTCTCCCCCCCCTCTCACCGTCTCTCCTTTTTCTCTGCACCCTCTCTTTCACCTGTCTCTCTCTTTTTCGCCACATCTTCTTCTCTACTCTCTGTCCCCTCTCTCTCCACGTTCTCTCCTCTTGCTGATTGTACGTAACCCCCGCTCCCTCGTTCTGACCTGCTTTACACCTGGTTCGGATCTGTTCAACTAGTTTAGGCCTGGTTTAGTCCTGGTTTAGACCTGGTTTAGTCCTGGTTTAGACCTGGTTTAGTCCTGGTTTAGTTCTGGTTTAGTCCTGATTTAGTCCTGATTTAGTCCTGGTTTAGTCCTGATTTAGTCCTGATTTAGTCCTGGTTTAGTCCTGGTTTAATCCTGATTTAGTCCTGGTTTAGTTCTGGTTTAGTCCTGGTTTAGTCCTGGTTTAGTCCTGATTTAGTCCTGGTTTAGTCCTGGTTTAGTCCTGGTTTACTCCTGATTTAGTCCTGATTTAGTCCTGATTTAGTCCTGGTTTAGTCCTGGTTTAGTCCTGATTTAGTCCTGATTTAGTTCTGGTTTAGTCCTGATTTAGTTCTGGTTTAGTCCTGATTTAGTCCTAGTTTAGTCCTGGTTTAGTCCTGGTTTAGTGATGATTTAGTCCTGATTTAGTCCTGGTTTAGTCCTGGTTTAGTCCTGGTTTAGTCCTGATTTAGTCCTAGTTTAGTCCTGGTTTAGTCCTGGTTTAGACTTGGTTTAGTCCTGATTTAGTTCTGGTTTAGTCCTGGTTTAGTCCTGATTTAGTCCTGGTTTAGTCCTGGTTTAGTCCTGATTTAGTCCTGATTTAGTTCTGGTTTAGTCCTGATTTAGTTCTGGTTTAGTCCTGATTTAGTCCTAGTTTAGTCCTGATTTAGTCCTGGTTTAGTCCTGGTTTAGTGATGATTTAGTCCTGATTTAGTCCTGGTTTAGTCCTGGTTTAGTCCTGATTTAGTCCTGGTTTAGTCCTGGTTTAGTCCTGATTTAGTCCTGGTTTAGTCCTGGTTTAGTCCTGATTTAGTCCTGATTTAGTTCTGGTTTAGTCCTGATTTAGTCCTGGTTTAGTCCTGATTTAGTCCTAGTTTAGTCCTGGTTTAGTCCTGGTTTAGTCCTGGTTTAGTCCTGATTTAGTCCTGATTTAGTCCTGGTTTAGTCCTGGTTTAGTCCTGATTTAGTCCTGATTTAGTCCTGGTTTAGTCCTGGTTTAGTCCTGGTTTAATCCTGGTTTAATCCTGGTTTAGTCCTGGTTTAGTCCTGATTTAGTCCTGGTTTAGTCCTGGTTTAGTCCTGATTTAGTCCTGGTTTAGTCCTGGTTTAGTCCTGATTTAGTCCTGATTTAGTCCTGGTTTAGTCCTGGTTTAGTCCTGATTTAGTCCTGGTTTAGTCCTGATTTAGTCCTGATTTAGTCCTGATTTAGTCCTAGTTTAGTCCTGATTTAGTCCTGATTTAGTCCTAGTTTAGTCCTGGTTTAGTCCTGGTTTAGTCCTGATTTAGTCCTGATTTAGTCCTGGTTTAGTCCTGGTTTAGTCCTGGTTTAGTCCTGGTTTAGTCCTGATTTAGTTCTGATTTAGTCCTGGTTTAGTCCTGGTTTAGTCCTGGTTTAATCCTGGTTTAATCCTGGTTTAGTCCTGGTTTAGTCCTGATTTAGTCCTGATTTAGTCCTGGTTTAGTCCTGGTTTAGTCCTGGTTTAGTCCTGATTTAGTCCTGGTTTAGTCCTGGTTTAGTCCTGATTTAGTCCTGATTTAGTCCTGGTTTAGTCCTGGTTTAGTCCTGGTTTAGTCCTGATTTAGTCCTGGTTTAGTCCTGGTTTAGTCCTGGTTTAGTCCTGATTTAGTCCTGATTTAGTTCTGATTTAGTCCTGGTTTAGTCCTGGTTTAGTCCTGGTTTAATCCTGGTTTAATCCTGGTTTAGTCCTGATTTAGTCCTGATTTAGTCCTGGTTTAGTCCTGATTTAGTTCTGATTTAGTCCTGGTTTAGTCCTGGTTTAGTCCTGGTTTAGTCCTGGTTTAATCCTGGTTTAATCCTGGTTTAGTCCTGGTTTAGTCCTGGTTTAGTCCTGGTTTAGTCCTGGTTTAGTCCTGGTTCAGTCCTGGTTCAGTCCTGGTTTAGTCCTGGTTTAGTCCTGGTTCAGTCCTGGTTCAGTCCTGGTTTAGTCCTGGTTTAGTCCTGATTTAGTCCTGATTTAGTCCTGATTTAGTTCTGATTTAGTCCTGGTTTAGTCCTGGTTTAGTCCTGGTTTAATCCTGGTTTAATCCTGGTTTAGTCCTGATTTAGTCCTGATTTAGTCCTGGTTTAGTCCTAGTTTAGTCCTGGTTTAGTCCTGGTTTAGTCCTGGTTTAGTCCTGATTTAGTCCTGATTTAGTTCTGATTTAGTCCTGGTTTAGTCCTGGTTTAGTCCTGGTTTAGTCCTGGTTTAGTCCTGGTTTAGACCTGGTTTAGTCCTAGTTTAGTCCTGGTTTAGTCCTGGTTTAGTCCTGGTTTAGTCCTGGTTCAGTCCTGGTTTAGTCCTGGTTTAGTCCTGGTTTAGTCCTGGTTCAGTCCTGGTTTAGTCCTGGTTTAGTCCTGGTTTAGTCCTGGTTTAGTCCTGGTTTAGATGTCTGTAAGTTGATGTGCAAAGGGCCAGACTTTGCAGGTTTCCCCACTAATTTTACTTTTTTTTATTGTGTGCACTGGCCAGGCCTAATCCTTTACCACTGCTGATCTATTTGTTTCATATTAGTTTATATTTCATGGCAGATTAGACAAGGTCAAACCAGGATGGTGTCAGACAGCATCAGTAACAGTAAGTACATATTAAGTACAGTTTTCATGTTGAAACTGGGTCAAACACAGATTCACCTGTTCATCCTCTTCAAAATATTTCCCCTGAACTCCATTTTTATTTTTTCCACGTTTAATCTTTGATGCCGTTTGTGTGAATAAATATGAATTGGTGAATTATGTATGGGGGATTTTAAAAAGGCAGAATCTGGATCTGAAAACACCCATCCACAGATCAATAATACATCACACCAGAGCGGAGAGGAGGAGAGGGGAAGAGAGGGGGAGTTAGGAGGAGAGGAAGAGGGAGAAGGAAGAGAGAGAGAGTAAAAGAGAGAATAGGAGAGAGAGAGAGAAAGGAGGGGTGTGGAGGAAAAGGGAGAGTTAGGAAGAAAAAGAGAGGCAGAGTAAGGGAGGGGGGGGGTGACAGACGAGAGCTAAACCAAATCTTTATCAGGACTAAACCAGGACTAAACCAGGTCTAAACAAGTTCTAAACCAGACTTAAACCAGGACTACCAAATCAAATCTAAGATCTCAGGTCTAAACCTGTCAGCCTGTTGTAAACCAGGATTTAAATCAGGCCTAAACCGGGTTTAAACAAGGTCTAAACCAGAACTGAAGCAAATCATAAAATATAATAGAAACTAGTGTCCTGTTTCAAAATGTGAGAATCAGTATCATCAACAGCACATCACATTACCGTCAATCAAGTAAAATCAATACATAAATAAATAAAGAATAATCGTAAATTCCAAGTCCTGATTTTCCATGTTTCCGAGTATCTGCTGTGCCCAGTCTCCCAGTGGATTGTGGGATTGGAGTCTGGCAGTGAGAATACAACACCCATATGTTTTACAGACTTACAGCTAATGTTTTAAGACTGGGACATTTGTGGTACTTTACCTGAATGAAGTCATGAGACATACGCTGATTATGAGACGGAGGCAGCCGGAGCCAGAGACACATTTTATGCCCAGTCTGAGTGGACCGAGCTGGGTACAGCTGTCTCAAAAGTCCCCTAGGGGACGCTTCGGTCGAGTGGAGGTGACTTCTCCCAACTTAATTTGCCAATAGGGATAAGCCTGACACAGCTCTTTACTGCTGATGTCCCAGAGGAGGGCATTATCGTGCACAAGGTTGCCAGCTTTGTCCGAGTAAATGATCATGTATTTGAAGTATTGAGCCGAGGTGTAATGACCTGGTGTGATAGAGAGCTGATATAGATGTGAATTGAAAAAGAAGAGTCAGGTTTGTGGAGATGAAAGGCGGCTCACAGTAAGGACGTTTTTCTATGTTTATCATGTTTTGCTATATTTTTTGCTATGCTGTTGCTATGGTTTCATCACAGCCTGTAAATATAAATGGACATAGCTAAAGGCCCCATCAGTTGAGCAGTGCAGGTAAAAGGTAATACAATAAACACAGAATAGAAAAAACATAAAACACATCAGACACTAAAAAAAAGTCAACATTCATCGCAGTGAAACGCTAAAGTGAGTTTTAAGAGCTGATTTAAAAACCAAAAGGAGGGCCGTCCAATACAAAGTTTTGGACCTACAACAGAGCAGAGCAATCCCCCTCTAAGTTTTCCTTACTTACATGATTTTATTTCATTATTTTGTCTGTAAATACATTTCTGTTCCTAATATGGGACTCAGCTGCATATTGCAAGCCTCCATGAGCTTCATTTGACTGGAGCTGGACACTATGGCGGACGTCACACTCCCCCAGTCCACTTCTTTATACAGTCCATGGTTTTCAGGCAATACGCACAACCAAAATGCATAAAACACGTTTATTTTTTATCTAGAATGTTTTGTACTGTGGCTTTAATACATGACATAACACATCTTCAAACCTCTGCATTTATTTAAGCATCATCCCGTCCATTGATACTACTGTATATAGGGGACTAAACTTCAACTCCCAAGATGCAACACAGGTATAACAATATTGCCGCTTCGTTGCTGTTGTGAAAATTGCTTTGGGACTCGGTGAGTTGGTCCAGGCTCAGGTGAGACAAAAGCTCGTTAGTGATAGTCTGGGCTGGACCTTGTTGCTGTAAAGTCTTTCCGGGGTATAATGTATAATGCCATTTCTTCACTTCCTCGGAATCACAGGGACCCTCATGATTGATTAGTCACACAATAGTATCAAACGTATCACAATATGGGGATACATGCAATAATCAATAATCAGTCAGCGTTTATATGGACAAATAAGTATTTCTAACCCACTACCAGTCCTTGCGCACTCTGTTTATGAAATATCTGTATTTTAAAGCCCCAGTATGTAACATTTTGTATGTAGCTAATGTTTTTTTTCCATTATGGATGTTTTTATTGCACTGAAATGTGTGTAAAAACATCCATCCTGACTGTGAGTGGGCTGACGTCTTCACAAATCTAACTCTAATGTGGCTTGTTTCCATTGAAATGTTGTTCTTTTACCTATAATTGTGCACAGTATGGCAAAAAAAGAATGTTATAAAATATGGTTTTAACTTTCTCTTTCCATGGAATCATGCAGGTGACTTTCCACATCCAGAAAGAATCAGTCCATCCCTGATTTGAACCATCACAACTATGAATACTTCAACTGAACTAAACACGTTTACTGTCTGTAAATAACCAACTTAAACCAAAAATTCTACTATAGCTTTTGACACAGTACAGCAGGTATCCTCTAAAGCAAGCACGGCCAGGCCTGGTTAGTACTTGGATGGGAGACTGTGGGGGTACCAGGTACCACAGCGGAGCTGCAGTGGCACTAGTACAAACTGTTGTTGTGTCCTTAGGCAAGACAATCACCCACATTGCCTGGTATGAATGTTGTGTGTGAGTGAATATTGGTGTATGGAGTGACTGAGTAAATCCCCTCTTTAACTCCCCTCTCAAACTAGTTCTTTTCTCTGGCTCAGATTTGTACTGTCCTCAGTGGCCCGTGGCTTTTATGTGAAGATGTACGGCAGACTGAGGTCCACTCTGGCACGCCCGTCTGTGTTGGTACATCCTCTTGTGAAGTGGCTGCTTGGTTTCTCCAGTGTAGCGCTCACTGCAGTCTTCACTACACTGAATGGAGTAGAACACATTGCTTTGTTTGTGGGTTTGAAATAAACTGGGATTTCATGTTGTCTGAAAATCCTCTGTAGTTTTTCAGAAACACCGGCCAGGTACGGAATAGTTACACCCTTTCTCCTGGGTTCGGATTCTCTGTTGTCTTGTTTCTTGCCCTTGTCTCTCTTGGTTTTGTTCACAGCCCATTTGGGATATCCACAAACAGAGAGGGCTTCCTGCACATGTTGTTCTTCTTTCTCCTTACCCTCTGTGCTTGTGGGAACCACTTGGTCCCTGTGTTGTAATGTCCGAATAACTCCCAGTTTGTGCTGCAGTGGGTGGTGTATTGGTCTGTGTGTGTGGGCTTCCTGAAGACTTCTACTTGGAGTCCCCGGTCTCCTCCTATCGTTACTGCACAATCTAAGAACGCCAATGTGTTATCCTTGGCATCTTCACGGGTGAATTTGATATTAGGATCTACAGAATTTATATGTGCAGTAAAAGGTTCCAAATCTTGAATTTTGATTTTTGTGAAATTATCATCAACATAACGAAACCAGTGTGTGGGAGGAGTGCCTGGATATGAAGCTAAGGCACTCTGTTCAAATTGATCCATGTATAAATTAGCCATGATCGGGGAGACCGGTGAGCCCATCGCACAGCTGTGGATTTGCCTGTAGAAGTTTGTTTTGTTTTTTTTTCCCGGCTGTGTTCTCAAGATGGTGTTCCATGTTGATCTTGGCCAAAGAAAAGAACTGGTTTGAGAGGAGGAGTTAAAGAGGCTATTTGTGTCAAGAAACAGAATCCTTCCTTGAACACAAATGGAGGTCTCAGACATCATTTGTCTCCATCTATAACTCTGTCCTCAAACCTAAATCAGAACAAAGAAAACAATAGTGCAGCAGGTCAGGTCCAGAGGAGTGAAAACACCATTATGACCCACACTCCACTCCCACTGCAGATCTAACAGGCCCACCTCACTAACACCAACTGGAAACAAGGAGGTGTGGGAGTCTCACAGTCATTTCACTGTAGTGAGCGCCCCCTTCAGGCAGATATAGGCAGTGTCCACCAGCGTCTGACCAGAACTGAACAAGCAGCTTGGATGAGCTGAGAAACATATTCAACCAAATAAACTTTTGTCCAGTCGACAAATTGAATTTCTCCTTTGCCTTGGATTCTACCTGGACGACTGAGGGATTCTACACACTCCCTACAACTGGACAACTCTACCTCTTGTATTTGTATTACTATATTTCTGTGTATGATTTTTACTTATACATGTACATTTATATAATTATGCCTTATTTGGCACCGGCATCTTGCTATTTTTGCTACCGTTTAGAATTTATTAGTACAATGTATATTTCTCTTGTTATTATAATATGCTGTGATGTGTGAGCTACGGTGTCCAAATAATTTCCCTTGTGGATCAATAAGTCTAAAGCTTAAAGTAAATGTTGCAGTATAGGACCTTTATCACTAAAATGAGCACCAAACTCCAGTAGCGCAAACTCCAGTAGCACACACTCCAGTAGGACACACTCCAGTAGCACACACTCCAGTAGCACACACTCCAGTAGCGCAAACTCCAGTAGCACACACTCCAGTAGCGCACACTCCAGTAGCGCACACTCCAGTAGCGCACACTCCAGTAGCGCACACTCCAGTAGCGCACACTCCAGTAGCACACACTCCAGTAGCACACACTCCAGTAGCACACACTCCAGTAGCACAAACTCCAGTAGCACACACTCCAGTAGCACACACTCCAGTAGCACACACTCCAGTAGCACACACTCCAGTAGCACAAACTCCAGTAGCACACACTCCAGTAGCACACACTCCAGTAGCACACACTCCAGTAGCACACACTCCAGTAGCACAAACTCCAGTAGCACACACTCCAGTAGCACACACTCCAGTAGGACACACTCCAGTAGCACACACTCCAGTAGCACACACTCCAGTAGCACACACTCCAGTAGGACACACTCCAGTAGGACACACTCCAGTAGCACAAACTCCAGTAGGACACACTCCAGTAGGACACACTCCAGTAGGACACACTCCAGTAGCACACACTCCAGTAGGACACACTCCAGTAGCACACACTCCAGTAGCACAAACTCCAGTAGCACACACTCCAGTAGGACACACTCCAGTAGCACACACTCCAGTAGCACACACTCCAGTAGCACAAACTCCAGTAGCACACACTCCAGTAGCACAAACTCCAGTAGCACACACTCCAGTAGGACACACTCCAGTAGCACACACTCCAGTAGCACACACTCCAGTAGGACACACTCCAGTAGCACACACTCCAGTAGGACACACTCCAGTAGCACACACTCCAGTAGCACAAACTCCAGTAGCACAAACTCCAGTAGCACACACTCCAGTAGCACACACTCCAGTAGGACACACTCCAGTAGGACAAACTCCAGTAGGACAAACTCCAGTAGCGCACACTCCAGTAGCACACACTCCAGTAGGACAAACTCCAGTAGCACAAACTCCAGTAGCACACACTCCAGTAGCGCACACTCCAGTAGCGCACACTCCAGTAGGACAAACTCCAGTAGGACAAACTCCAGTAGCACAAACTCCAGTAGCGCACACTCCAGTAGCACACACTCCAGTAGGACACACTCCAGTAGGACAAACTCCAGTAGGACAAACTCCAGTAGCACACACTCCAGTAGCACACACTCCAGTAGCACACACTCCAGTAGCACACACTCCAGTAGCACACACTCCAGTAGCACACACTCCAGTAGCACACACTCCAGTAGGACAAACTCCAGTAGCACACACTCCAGTAGGACAAACTCCAGTAGCACACACTCCAGTAGCACAAACTCCAGTAGGACACACTCCAGTAGGACACACTCCAGTAGCACAAACTCCAGTAGGACACACTCCAGTAGCACACACTCCAGTAGCACAAACTCCAGTAGGACAAACTCATCCACAACTTTATGTGCCAAAATAAACAAACATCTTTATTGCACTGACCGTTTGCTTTATGTCCGGGATCCCAATTCGAAAAACCATCATGGCAATCGTGGCGTCCTCTGATGTCACCGAGCTGCGTTCCTTCAGCCTCCTCTGCTGCATCTGATTGGACGGCTGCTGCTGGTGGGCGGGGCCTGGGTTTGACGAATAGGGATTCGTTGCGTGCGCAGGGTTTCCCGCCCTCATCTGTCCTCTAGGGGGCGCCTTCGTGGACCTGCTCCGGGACAATCCGCCGCGGTGCACGTCCATGTCGTCTTCCATCTCCCCAGACACCTCCTCCGTCTCGTCCTCTAGCTCCTCTTCTTCTTCCTCCTCCTCCTCTTCCTCCTCCTCCGCCCCGGGGTACAGGTGTCGGCTGTTTCCCAGCATCCTTTGCTGCTCGTCGCTGGACGGGAGGCTAAAGGGCGTCACGGCAACAGGGAGGACGGCGCCATCTTTAGCACCGCCATGATCACATACGTGCTGAGGAGGAGAAGAGTGGTTAGAAGACGGGAAAGTGAACACTATGATGGCACCATTAGGGATGGGCATAATTAATCGATTAACCGATAATTGATCATTAAGAATTTCACCGAGCAAGTTCATTTTCGTCGACAAACCAATTAAAAAAAAAAAAAAAAAAAAAACAATCGCCTCAGTTGGCGCGCCTCAGTTGATATATGCGAGCTTCCGTAGGTCAATCGCCAAAACATGAAGAGGTCGCGGCGAAGTGTTGTGTGGGACCACTTTAATTTAGAAAATGACCAAGCGCACTGCAAGCACTGCAATGCAGCATACAAATATACCTCATCGACAACACAAATGATTTATCATTTGAACACCGCGCATCCAAGTCTGGTAAAAGAAGGTGGCAGCGGTTCATCATCTCTATCACAGGCTAGCCTGGACTCCGCGCTACCACAGACCAGGAGAAGGTCACCGAACTGAAGTGAAGATGACCGAAACAGACATGCTCCCCATCAGTGCCGTGGAGGGCAAAGGTTTTCACGACTTAATAAAATATTGCTGCAGATACGGCTGGGTTGTGTGGAGGAGGTAGGACAGAGACAGCGGGCTAGCAGCGGTTAGCTCGGATCCCAAAGCGGCTAACTCCGAGCGCGCTAGCAGAGGCTGCAGGATGCGTGTCGCCTCGCTTTAATCCACCTCTACGCATGTTGATTTGCAGATTTACTTTCCCGTGGAGAAGCGCCTGTTCCCACAGCCTCGGCAGACATAGTAAAAGCGACACACATGAGTGAATGGTTGTTGTCTTTTTAATACAAAATATGTTAACGATTAACCGATTATTACTCATTAAGTCTCCCGACGATCGACGAAGAAAACTTCACCGAATGCCCATCCCTAGGCACCAGGCACTTGTTAGTTAAAGTTGCACTATGTATGTCCAGTGGGATTCAGCATGGAGACGTTCTAGCGTAGTCTGGAATGTTCCGCAGTATGGCCTTAAACTTTCTTTTATTTGTTAAGTTTGATGTGTTTTTATCATCTGTTCTGAGAAAGCACTAGGCTCAATAATGCATTTTCTGGAGTCATTTCGTTGTCACGTCTTTTGTATCTTGTTTTTTTCTTTAATTATGGATCAAACTATCTCGTGTGTCTGAAACAAACAAAGTCTTGCTAAAAATGTCTTCTCCCCCTGCTCGTCTTCACTGATAACAAGTAATAAATAAAATATAGCAACGAAATAACATCTCCATGGAGACAAGCAGGTAGTAGACTTTGCATCAGAACAGAACTAACACTAAATCAAGTCTTTGCTCTGACGTCACCCAGAAACATCCAAAGTCCACACACAAAGACCTGGTACTTCACATGATTTTATGTATGTTTGTGTAAAACGTACAGAAGGTAAGAGCTTTGTGCTCTTTGGACAGAGAAGGTGTCTGTTCTTTTCTCTCAACTGGATGTAACAGTAGTTGGATTTCTTTGGCTTGTTCCACTGTTGTGACACTTCAACTAATCAGATTCAAGTATAGTTGTGACGCTGTGCATTTTCTGCTCTCTTTCAGAGCCGTCCCAGATTGAAAATGTGTTGAACTCAATTCAGCGGCTGCACATGAATACACATATATGAGCCAGGTTTAAATTTGTGTAGTTAATAGGCAGATTTTTGGCATAGTGAATATTAGGGATGCAAATTATCGGTTAATTCATTAACTGATAGTTGATTGACCTTATCGATCGATTAACGATTAACTGATAAGCGGCGTTTTTCACCTGAATTTGAGTGTTTCAATAGGGTCTTTAAGAATATAAGCTATAGTAACATAACACTGAGTCATAAATATATCATAGTATTATTATATTGTATATTCCTCAATTAATTATTCCTTAGTAAAAAGCAGACAAATGTATTGATGCTGAATAACAAAATACAGTAATCCCTCACTCTATCCAATTTTTTTTTTTATAGTGTAACATTTTTTTATAGTGTAACATTGTGTTCTGTCCTGATTGGCTAAGAGACTAGACCAGGACTGAACGTGGACTGGACCAGGTCTGAACCAGGTCTGGACCTGGACTGGACCTGGACTGGACCGGGACTCGACCGGGTCTAGACCTGGACTAGACCAGGATTAAACCACCACGTGCAGCTGCTGGTTTCGCCGCGGCTCGCGCCCCGAGCCGCAGGACAGCCGCGCGGGCCGCGGCGAAACCAGCAGCAGCGGCGCGCATTCGGGGTTCGATCTCGCCTCGCGGTACACCCGGGGCTGCTGAGCAGTGCCGTTGGCGCCTGCGGTCGGCTGTGAGTCGATCTTGGCGCAGCGCGGTTGCCTTGTTTCGTGACCACGGGGGTGCGCGTGTCCGCGGTTAGCGGTTAATTACAATTAATGCATTTTGATCGACCAACGTCTTAATCGACAATTAACCGTTAATTGATTAATTGTTGACATTCCTAGTGTATATGTTTAGGTTTGGCCAGGGGTAGCTCCAATAAAATATTACAGACGCTCCTCGACATATGAACATTCGATTTACGAACATTCTGAGTTACGAACAGGGTCGGAAAAAAAAAGAAAAAAAAAAGTTAAATGTTTGGGCAAAAGCGCTGTACATGTACGCAAGTGAGTTTTTGTATTTAGCGCCTATTCCGACTTCCGGGTACAGTACGTAGTGCGTATTTCCGCCGCTGATGCACAGTCAGGGGCTACGCAGCATCCCCCAAGCGTCACGCCCACTCAGTAGAAGTGTTCAGAACTTCAACTGAGTGGGCGTACTACGGTGTTACTACGGTGTTACTACGGTGTTACTACGGTGTTACTACGGTGTTACTACGGTGTTACTACGGTGCAGTGTTATGAACTTTGTTGTTTTTCTTGCATGCGTACAGTAATCCAATATGGTTGGTGAAAAGCGAAAAGTTTCTAGTGAAGCTTCTGTGAAAAAGCGGCAAACCATCTCATTTGAAAAGAAGGTGGCGATAATAAAGAAACTTGATGCTGGTGAGAAGATGGTGAATGTGGCACGCGAGTACAACATGAACCGTTCCGACAATTGGTACGATATACACTCAACAAAAAACTTCGCACAGCCATTGAAGAGGAGTGGACCAACATTCCACAGGCCACAACTGACAATCTGATAAACTATATGTGAAGAAGATGTGTTGCACTGCATGAGGCAAATGGTGGTCACACCAGATACTGACTGGTTCTGAGTCCCCAGACCCCCAATTAAGCAAAAAAAAAAGCACATTTCGGGGTGTCCTTTTATTGTGGGCAGTCTGGGGTGCACCTGTGCACTGGTCATGATGTCGGATCGGCATCTTGATGTGGCGCACCTGTGAGGTGGGGTGGATTGTCTCGGCGGGGCAGAGGTGCTCGCTGTCACACATTTGGACAGATTTGTGAACAATGTTTGAGAGAAATGGTAGTGTTGTGTATCTGGAGTGAATTTTGGATCTTTGGGTCCATCTCAGGAAAAATGGGAGCAAAAACAAAAGTGTTGCGTTTATATTTTTGTTGAGTATATAAACAAAAGGAGCGCATTCTGGAGCATGTGAAAAGTGCAGCGGGTATGCAATCCACCATCATAAGCAAGAAGAGAGGGAAACTCATGGAAGAGATGGAGAAACGTCTTGGTATTTGGCTCGAAAATCAGCGGCAGCGGCGTAGCTTTTTAATGACCTTAAGGCTAAGGCAGGGGAAAGTGCTGCAGAAGAAACCTTTTCTGCAGCCATGGCTGGTTTGCACGTTTTAAGATCTTTCCCCAAGAGCTCATAAAATAGGAGGTAAATACACACACACACAGTCTCACACACACACACACACAGTCTCACACACACAGTCTCACACACACAGTCTCACACACACACACACACACACACACACACACACACACACAGTCTCACACACACACACACACACACAGTCTCACACACACACACACACACACACACACGCTCTCTCTCTCTCTCAGCTGACTGCGTTTGCCTCTGTGTCCCTCTCTTCTTTTTATCTCATCAGTTTTCCATATTTTTAAAAAGCATATTAGTATTATTTAGTGTTATTTATTAGTGTTATTGTGTTATTAGTGATATTAGTGTTATTTAAATGCAGTACAAATCCATATAGATAACTTATACAAGCCTTAAACATATAATAACAACTTACGAACAAATTCAACTAGCGAACGGGCGTCTGGAACGTAACTCATTCATAAGTTGAGGAGCGTCTGTATTTCAATACTTTGAGTGCTTTGGAAACTCAAGACAAATTGTGACCGGAGACCAATAACGGGTAGTGAGGACCCTTTTGACTTTTCTCTGTCTTCAGTAATGGCAGACAGAGCCCAGTGTCCTAAAGTGACTCATGTGCTTCTGTCTCATCTCAACTTTCTACATCGCCAAACAACAATCTCACCGCTCAGACGGATCAGCTGCTTCTGTCCATTCTAATGTTTTTTCTTCATCGGTTCATATAACAGTCTGTGGTTTCACATAACAGCCTCTACAACAGATGACAATGTGAGTCAAAAGCTATAAACAGATAAAAACATGACTTACACCATACAATGTCAAATACACAGATCCTTCAAAAGGCCAGTGGTGGAAGAAGTTCTCATTTCTGTTACTTAAAGGTGCATTGGTGGAGGGTCTGTCTAATAATGTTAAACCTTTCTATCTTACCCAAGTTACAGGTCAGATCTGTGAAAACCACCTGTAACTGAACACTTGTAAAGTAGAGCTGTTTAATGTCATACTGTGGAACATTCCAGGCAGAACAGGAACATCTCCATAGAAACGAGCCGGCGACTCTCAACCCACAAGACACCAGAGCAAAGAAGTACTGACGTAAAAGTATGAAGAAATACACTTAAGTAAAAAATATTCAAGTACATGTTTAAAAATGTACTTCAAGAGAAAAAAGTAAAAGCATTTGATTCATTTTTTAAGATCTCATAAAGTTTCATATGTATTGATTTTTATACAGATTTGTTCAACAGGAACAATTGAATCAACTGTTTTTGTTTTTCTAGCTTGTTTTTATTTGTATGTACCGTATATAAATATATATATATTTGGTCAAACTACAAATGTGTTAAAAATAAACCCTCATCCTTTTCAGCAGGTCTCAAACAATAGTGGTGGAGTAGAATGAACAGAAACTGCTTCTGCTCTCAAATGTAAAACAAATCAACTCTGCACCACTTCACTTTAAAGGGCCCAAACTACACTTTATTCTGATCTATGATATAATGTTGTTTCTGCATCATTTGGATAATTTCATAATCTCTTCTGAACTAAAGGTAAAAAGTAGATGTTAACGTGAAAACTGCCACTTCACAAGGTGGAACAGCATTTTGAGGTTTGGAGATGTCGACAGACGAATAATAAAGCTCAGGGAGGTTTTGATGAGGCATCAACATTATAACACGTCTTCAATCTCACAAGAGTCCAGTTTGAGTCATGTAGAACCTTTGAAGTCTGTATAATTATTCACTGTCAAGATCTGCAGCCCCAATGCAAAATAATACAACCTAAATGATGATGGTGGCACCCATGGCAACACAAAATAATTACCATATTGACAATTTTATTGGAAAGTTTGTTCATAATATAATAAAATCGTCTAAGTTTCTGATTAGCTCCTTCTATAGTATACTATATATAGTATACTATATATCGTATACTCATCTGTGTGAGTGCAGCGCGCTGACTCACAAAAACAAAGAGTCTTGAATCCAAAGTTTGCCTTTTCTATCTTTACTAAAGTGAAAGTCCTACAGAGTGGAAAAAAGGAACAATATTCAGACCCCCTCAGGATTTCACAGGCATTTTTTGTGATTGTTGCTAAAATGCCTGAATTTGCGGGAGCTTTTCCAAAAAGTTGCGATGAAAGTTGCGGCGCTTTTAAGGTTTTTGTTGTGATTTTGTTGCGGGAGGAAGTGAAAGTTGTGATAAATAGTTGTGATTTTCCCTTTTTGTAATTAAAATGGAGTAATATTTTGAATACTGAGTTATTACTGACAAAGAATAATACAAAGACACAGAGATCACAGATATGGTCCTAAAACAACCTTACCAACATCCAAAATAAATGACTACTAGGAGGGGAACTGTTTCGGTCTTTTACTGTTATTTTTGTGGGCAAATGGCGCCGCAGACATGTTTCTTTGCCATTAGAAGCCGTGTCCCAGTTCCCAGAGTGCACAGTTCGGAGTGTGGTTTGAAGGGCATGTGCGTCATTTCTTTTTTGTCCCATGCACAGTTAACACGCGTTCACAGACCGCAGTCGTTTCCATGGAAATCGGGGCGTGGACCAAGCGCGTGAAAAAGCACGCTTCACACACTCATATATCCCAGCATGCACCGCGCCCTACTTCTTACTGACACTGCTTCCCGTAGTTGTGAGACCTGTCGCATTTCGCAGACGGCCATGCGGTCCACGGAGTGCACTCAGGGCTGAGCAAGTGTGCACCGCCTTGACTGCAGTCTGAGCCCCTTCAAACCACGCTCCGAACTGGGGACACGGCCGCAGTTTGGTTTCGTCACACGGAAGTAAGGCAGAAGGAAGTTGGTCGACGTGAGTTCAATACGTCACCGATGACTGGTCAAAATTGGTCAAAATTGCGGGAAAATTGCAGTGATTGGTCAAAATTGCAACACCGCCCTGAATTCACGGGGATTGGCTGAAGTTGTGTTGAAGTTGCAAATCGCAACATCGTGAATTCCTGGAGGGTCTGACTAAAGGAAACAAAAAAGGAATTTTAAAGCTTGTAACATCCCTACATGACGTCCTACGTGACGTCCCTACAATGCCTCATGACGTCCTACATGACGTCCTTATGTGCTACGTAACGTCCTACTTGACGTCCCTACGTGACGCGATGGTCAAAAGACTGTGTAGCTTCTGTAGCCCGAGGCTTCTAACCAACTGCCTACGTCATCTCGGCTTAGCCCTCAATGTGACTGAAGATAGATTAAGGATTAAAGATCAAAGATGAAAGTGCATCAATGTAGAGCATAGCAACGCATAGCAACGCATAGCAACGCATAGCAACGCATAGCAACGCATAGCAACGCATAGCAACGCATAGCAACGCAGATATAACATAGACAAATGTCTCTAACAATCTGATTAAAGTGAATATTATTAGAAAAGAGCTTTGTGAGTCATGCAGCCGAGGCCATAAGAGCCTCTCAGTGTCGCCATTATTCAGTCTGCACCAGAGACGCCGTTAAATCCTTTGTCTCTTTTCTTTCTTTCCCTCTCTCCACTCTCCCTCCACTCTCTCTGTCTCTTCACTGTCTGTTCCCTTTCTCGTTTTTCTCGGCTTCTCTACCTCTCTCTCTGTCACTGTTTCGCATTCTATTTCCCTCTATTTTCTCTCTTTCTTCACTGCCCTCTCCACTTTCTGTCTCACCATTGTGTGTTCCCTTTCTCTCCTTTCTCATTCTCTCTCCCTCTCTCTGTCGCTCTTTCCATTTCTCTCTTTCTTTCATGCCCTTTTCACTTTCTATCTCGCCCCTGTATGTTCTCTTTGTCTCCTGTCCTACCTGCCCCCCTCTCTCTGTCTCTCTTTCCTTTCTCTCCTCTCTCTCTTCCCTGTGTCTCCCACCTCTCTCACCCTCTTTTTCTCTCTTCCCTTTCTCCTCTTTCCTCCTCTCTAGCTCCTCATTGTCTGTTCTTTTTCTCTCCTTTCTCTCTCTCTACTTCTTCCCATCGCCTCCCTGGCTCTCTCTCTCTCTCCCTCTCGACCTCCTCTGTTCTCTCTGTACCCCACCCTCTTTCTCTCTTCATCTATGTCTCTCCCTTTCTCTCTATCTTCCTCTTCTGCAAGTTACAAAATGTATTTTTACAGGGCCCATAACAAAATTAAAACTAAAATATTATGAAAAGACAGAATGATAAATAAATCGCGCAGTTGCCATAGAGATTAATCGTCTCTATGGCAACAAAGTGCTGTATGTTTTATACCAACATGTTGCATAACGGAGCTGAAACATATAAATACAGATTTGTTTGTATCTTGTATTAGTATGTACATTTATTTTGTCTACTGTTGTCATTTTCTTTCATAACCAAGTTCCAAACCGTGTAGTGAATGTAAAATCTATGGACTTTTGTGAAACTCCAGCTGTGGATGTGTCATGGGACAGTGAACTCGGATTTATGCAGCGAGATGAGAAAAAACATCACAAACACTTCAGACTGAACCAGTCTTTCTCTGCTCGGTATTTTATGTATCAAACTCTAACCGTGACTTCAATCACTCAGGGGCCAAAGAGCATTTTTACTTCTGCAAAGCGGCTGGAGATAAAATGGAGAAAATTGTGAAAATCATGGAACATTTAAAGATGTTGAGAAGTTTGAGCATATTTTTTCATGTTTTTGGCATGCAGGATGTGTGTGTTAAACCTGTGGGAATGAAACAAAACACAACTCCAGGTCTGTTTGTAACAACAAAACAACATTATAATAGAGCAGTGCTTCTCAAATAGTGGGGCGGGCCCCCCTGGGGGGGCGTGGCGTGATGCCAGGGGGGGCGCGTATGACCCTGGGAAACATGTTTTTTTGCTGTACTGTACTAGAACTAAGTGTAATTGCACATCAACAACAGTAGTTGGCAGTGGCGTTCTCACATGCGATTTACGCACAGTCTCACCATTAACAGAACATCCTCTGTCACAGAAAAAACATGTATATTCCACTGAGTCGTGTCCTTTAGTCCGACAGAAGCTGACGCATCAGTGGCACAAGGAGAGAGAGTTTTTTTTCAGTGCTTTTAGCTTATGCAAATGAGGTGGTTTTAAGTTTCATTTCTGTAAAACGTAAACAAATGTGCGCAAAGCTGCATTAAAAACACATTAATATTTGAGTCCTCAGTGCAGTCTTTGTTGTAAGTTTCTTTCTTTTTTTTTGTTTATAATGTTAATAAAAGGATACAATGGTGTTCTCATAACAATTTTCTAGACAAATAATACTATTTATAGTCGCGCGCAGGAAGGGGGGCGTGAAATTTTTTCTTCTTCCTAGGGGGGGGTCACAGAAAATAATTGAGAAGCACTGTAATAGAGGAATATAGGCCCTTTAAAATTCACCTCAAACACAGAAGAGATGTTGGAAAATGTCACCAGAGGAAGCACCTTTTAAGGAAATGAAGGTGACTTGATGTGAGTAAAAACATCACGATGACTTTTACAAGGCCTTTTCGCCAGGATTATTATTAGGTTATTTTCATTTTCACTGGTTCTGCTCAGTGTCAGTGTTCAAAACCGGTCACACTTGAACAGAGTCAGAAAAATCCAATCAAAAGTCTAAAGGGTATGAGGCGAATGAATAATGCAGCCGATTGTAAAGCAGCTTTAAAGACAAATATCAGAGCACTGCAAGAGGGAAACTCGTCTCATGGCCACAAACTTATCCTAAACTGAAGTCAAGATTACCAATTAACTTTCTGCTCTTGTAAAAATAATAACAAAATGCATTTATCTGTAAAATACTGTGTAAAAATACAGCTATATAATATTCAGTTTCCATTTTTACTCATCCATGTGTTGAAAAAGAATGACACAGAGAATGGGGTAAATCAGTGTTGAATAGTGATAGTGACAAATGCACTTTATTATTGCTGATTTATAAAGCTTTTATTGTGTAACACTGCTACTCTCAGTGCCTTTTAATTGCCCCTCAGGGACAAATAAAGTGAGTGAATTGACAGGGCTTCTTTAAAGGAGCACTATGTAACTTCCTCCTGCTGTTTCCATGGAGATGTTATTGTTTCATTCTATGACATTTTATATATTGCAGTTTTATATATTCAGTTATGATTTTTCACCATTTTTAGTTCTCGTTTGTTGTTATTTAAGGAGAAAACAGTGGACAGACCATATTTATTTATTCATTTATCATATTTATCTGAGCTATTTTCAGGTTTTTTGACGTGAATCTGTACAGCGCCCCCTTCAGCAGTGTCGTGCATTAATACTGACTTACCCCTGACAGTGTCCTCTGAGCTGAGTTCTGCCCCAGTTCTGCCCCTGACAGTGTCCTCTGAGCCGAGTTTTGCCCCGGTTCTGCCCCTGACAGTGTCCTCTGAGCTGAGTTCTGCCCCGGTTCTGCCCCTGACAGTGTCCTCTGAGCCGAGTTCTGCCCCGGTTCTGCCCCTGACAGTGTCCTCTGAGCCAAGTTCTGCCCCAGTTCTGCCCCTGACAGTGTCCTCTGAGCTGAGTTCTGCCCCGGTTCTGCCCCTGACAGTGTCCTCTGAGCCCAGTTCTGCCCCGGTTCTGCCCCTGACAGTGTCCTCTGAGCTGAGTTCTGCCCCGGTTCTGCCCCTGACAGTGTCCTCTGAGCTGAGTTCTGCCCCGGTTCTGCCCCTGACAGTGTCCTCTGAGCCCAGTTCTGCCCCGGTTCTGCCCCTGACAGTGTCCTCTGAGCCCAGTTCTGCCCCGGTTCTGCCCCTGACATTGTCCTCTGAGCCCAGTTCTGCCCCGGTTCTGCCCCTGACAGTGTCCTCTGAGCCAAGTTCTGCCCCGGTTCTGCCCCTGACAGTGTCCTCTGAGCCAAGTTTTGCCCCGGTTCTGCCCATGACAGTGTCCTCTGAGCCGAGTTCTGCCCCTGTTCTGCCCCTGACAGTGTCCTCTGAGCCAAGTTTTGCCCCGGTTCTGCCCATGACAGTGTCCTCTGAGCCGAGTTCTGCCCCGGTTCTGCCCCTGACAGTGTCCTCTGAGCCGAGTTCTGCCCCTGTTCTGCCCCTGACAGTGTCCTCTGAGCCGAGTTTTGTCCCAGTTCTGCCCCTGACAGTGTCCTCTGAGCCGAGTTCTGCCCCGGTTCTGCCCCTGACAGTGTCCTCTGAGCCGAGTTTTGCCCCGGTTCTGCCCCTGACAGTGTCCTCTGAGCCGAGTTCTGCCCCTGTTCTGCCCCTGACAGTGTCCTCTGAGCCGAGTTTTGTCCCAGTTCTGCCCCTGACAGTGTCCTCTGAGCCGAGTTCTGCCCCGGTTCTGCCCCTGACAGTGTCCTCTGAGCCGAGTTCTGCCCTGGTTCTGGCGCTGACCAAAGTAGTTCCGGTAAGTTATTGGGGACAGTTAATAAAGTTTGTTTTTCTTCTCAAAACAATATTTGTCCAAAAAGTGATATATTTGCGTCACAAAACAGTTGCCCACGAAAAAGTCAGAAGTCATAATCGCTTGGTGCTATTTTCTCTCGAGTCGTATCACTGCACCTGTTATTATTATTATTATTATTATTATTATTATTATTATTATTATTATTATTATTATTATTATTATTATCCTGTTCACTTGTAAGTGGCGATGTTTACAAGTGAACGTTTTCATGTGGTGAGTTTTACAAACTGCTGACTTTGACTTCGACTGTTTTGAAGACTCGATTTCAGACATGATGTAACTGGATTTTCACTGCATATTTAATGTGTGTGTGTGTGCGTGTGCGTGTGGTTTCTTATCAAATATTTAAGCTCACAGAAAACTGAAAATTCACATTTAGTAACCATTTCTCATTTCCCTTACAGCATTTAGGGCCTTAAAGGTCCCATGACATGGTACTTGTTGATGCTTTTATATGGCTCCTTAATGGTTCCCTAATACTGTAAATGAATCCTTCTTCAAAATCAACACTCACTGCATGAGAAACAGAGATAAGATGAGAAAGAGTAATTTTTCTCTCTCTGAACACTCCATTATGGGCGTTGTTGCTTGAATCCAAATGAGGAGGACAGAGACGGCCTATAGTAGAGGGTGGGGGCGTGGCCAAACTCTCCGCTCAGCTCTGTGACCCACTTCCGTGTTTTTGCGCGGGGGGAGAGCTTTGAAGCGTTCCATTGAAAAATAAACACATTTCCACATAAAATAAAATTAAACCACTGCTGTTCAAAGGTCCAGAGGCTCAGATAAAGGACTTCCGAGCCTAGAAACACTCGGACGTGCCTCCAGGCAAATAAAAAAACGCATTTCGCATTGCCTAGTGCATTCGCAGTCCAAACTCTCTGGGCGTGATTTACAGAGACGCTGAGTACAGACAGACGGGGGTGGAACTGCATTTGCATTTCTTTTTTCCATCTGACGTTAATAAGTTTCCTTGTTCAAAATCGCCCGTTTGAGCTCCGATTTTTTGTAACGCAGAAAAGGATCGCAAATGCTCAGTTTAGACATTTCGCAACTTTTAACCATGGGGGGGGGGGTGCTAAACAGGGTAGGGGAGCAATTTAAACAATTTTAAAAATACATGGGTTTTAGAGTGATGAAAGATGATCAATATTTCCATAGCAACTGATCATTCAAAACAAAACAAAAAAAGGTTAAAAGTACTCAAAACGGCAGCTATAGACAAGAAACTGAAATGTATTAATACTTTTACAATAAAGAGCAATAAAAGCCAGTTATACCATGAGTTTAATCTTCGTCATACATGTTCTACCAGGGGGAATTGTGTAGCTCGATGCAAAATTACCACTTTAATTCCCATTTAACTCAAGCAGAAAACCATCTCCTTCAGCGCAAATGAAAAATAATGCTGCTGCTTGTATGGGGTCAATGCCAGCTGTTCCAAAACGCTTTGTGTAGAAAAGATTGTGCAGCTCAGTGTACGGAGAGAGACAAGGACAAAAAGATAGAGAGGAGAATTGCAAACTCTAGTCAGAAAAGCTGAGCTGATAGTAATTGAAAGAAGGGTTTTGCATAGTGCTGACTTTCACAAATGTACTGCTCCGAGGGAAGAGGGGAAAGAGCGAGGGAGCGGAAAAGGAGCTGGTGAGAAAAATAAGGGAACAATATGTGAACAAAAAGGTGACGCTGTGATATGAGGTGATGAAATTAATCAATATCTGAAGCAGAAAACTGTTTTAATGGTGCGTTCACGTGGGCCTTGGGTGCTCTTCATTCTGAGTAGAAGAGTTGAGTCATTAGTCTTCATAGCGCACTGAGCAACATTGATTTTTTATTTATTTATTTATTTTTTTTGAGTGTTGTATGCTTTTATAATGTTTTTCCCACACCAAAAATATGATATACCTGACGTGGTTTTCTGTGTAATTCATGCATGTTTGAGTAACCTAGAGATCTCGCTCGGACTATTCGAACCCTCTTTACGGTTCACTTATGTCACCCATGCTCCCACATGACTATTCTCCATAAATATACAGAAATATGATAGAAAACTACAAACCTGATGCAATGTGCAGTAGTTTCATGAGTGGGATGCACGCTGACTGTTGTGATAGCGCTCTGAAGGGTGAGGGACTTAGCAAAGGGAGGGGGGACTGAAAAATGACAGTGAAACTTATAAAACGTGTTGTAATATGTTGTTTTCTGGCAAATATAGCATTTTGAAAACAATAAAAGGCAACATGGTGATCTAAAAATGTTATGTGTTGGCAATTAATACAAGTATATATCCCGTTTTTAAAGATTAATTTACAAATCAGCAACTTTTTGTATAACGCCTATAAATCTGTTTGCCAAAAATACCTTTTATAAAACCTAGTGGCTGGATTGCAAAAAATCTATATTGGCCACAGAAAAAAAAAAACATGTTAATCAGTCTCTAGTTGAACTTGAAGAATGCAATACAAAATCTGTGGGTTTTCCTGTACAGTAATCCCTCGTTTATCGCGGGGGTTCGGTTCCAGAAATAACCCGCAATAAGAGAAATCCGCGAAGTAGGACAACTTTATATTTTACAATTATTCTACATGTTTTAAGGCTGTAAACGCCTCACCACACACATTATACACTTTTCTCAGACTGGAATGAACCTTTTCTCACATTTCTCTCTTGTTTAAACACTCAAACTTTCATAGATTTTCAACAAAATGTATTAATAGTGGCGCGTGGGGGGAGACACGGCTCCAGGAGCCCCGCCGGACGCACGAGGAGCACTGCCACGTCCCGGGACGAGACGCGCACCAACTCCTTGGAGACGTGCGCGACATGTGCACCCCTCATCGTGGTCAAATCTGTGACAGAGCAGCACGACCGGCGCGAGGCCGCGCGTACACCGGGGCTGCGAGCACGAGATCGAACCGCGACGCCCGGACTGTGTCCTATCAGCCCAAGCTACAAACCAGCCGCACGAAACCAGCAAAGAGCGGCACGTGGAGGTTTAATCCTGGTTTAGACCTGGTTTAGACCTGGTCCAGTCCTGGTTTAGTCCAGGGCCAGTCCAGGTTTAGACCTGGTTTAGTTCTGGTGTAGACATGGTTTAGTCCACGTTTAGTCCTGGTCTAGTCTCTTAGCCAATCAGGACGCAGAACACAATGTTACACTATAAAAAAAATTTGAAAAAAATAAAATAAATAAATAAATAAAAAAATCCGCGAAACAGCGATGCCGCGAACAGTGAACCGCGATAGAGCGAGGGACCGCTGTAATGAAAAATATCACTGTCGCCATAGCAATTGTAACAATTCAAAATATCACATCTGGTGAATGGTCAAAATGACATGAAAAAGGAAACTAACGATTACAACTATTAGAAAATCAGATCTGAACTTAATCAGATCTTTTTGTACATGTGGGACTCCCTAAATGCCCCAAAGCCCTAAACTTAACCAAAGTAACTGTTTCTAACCCTAATTCTAATCCTAACCTGCAATGTGTAACTTTTCTGGGGGGAGGGTCCACAACCTGCTTGTCTCCGTGGAGATGTTATTATTTTGCCTAAAATATGTCACTCTGTGGCAGTAAACTAATAATTTCCCTTGTGGATCAATAAAGTTTGTCTAAGTTTAAGTCTAAACCTTTTTATCATCATGGAGGACAAACCGGGCCACGTTACAGGTCAGATCTGTGGAGAGGCCGATCACCGTCAGAATGCCTGTTTTGTGAGAACCACCTAATTTAATAAATGTAACACAGAGCTGTTTAATGTCATATTGTGGAACATTTAAGGCAGAGCAATGACATATCCATAGAAACAAGATCAACTTCCAAACGAACATGGTGCACCTCTATCCTCACAGCGAAATAATATAACGCTCAAAAATAAACTTTTGCTAAAAAAAATAAAATAAAACTTAACCAAATCAACTTAAACTGTTCTTAACCTGAAATAAAAAGGTCAAAAGACTTCCTTGTGATACTCAATACAAAATCACTACTTTAATTCCCATTTTAACCTTAGCTGAAACCATCTCTTACAGACTCTGTGTGCGCTCTTTTACCAAAACCCAAATCTCTTGTATATGTTCAGAACAGTATCAGGTTTGACCTGTGTGGAGCCGTCCTCCCACTACACGCTGTGAGAGAAATGGAATCGAAGTGGGAGTCGTGACAAAGCTGCCTGGCATTTATTTACAGCTAATATCATTTCAAAAGGTCGAGCATCACTAATTTCACGACGCAGTTTCAAACAGGCTGAAGTTTGTAGTGGAAAAAAAAACACACACATTGTCAGTTAAAACAAAAACAGGCCAAGACCCAGAGAAGATAATGAGAAACTGTGATAATCTCAAGAGAAGTGACTCAAAGAGGGAAGTGAAGAGAGACTGCACAAAGAATACTCGTGTGAAAAGGACTTTAGGGCGGCAAGATGAACGGATGCAATTCGTAAATGACAAAAGATAAACATTTTCGCAGGACCATAATTTCTTCCTCAAACAACATTTCCTGTCTTATTCTGCATGAGCTTTATCAGTACACATGTTCTGAAAGCTTATCACAAAAATCATTCCAACCAATTCATCTGTATTTAATATTTAGTCGTATCTCGTTTGTTTCATTATTTCTAGAAAAGTTGCACTTAATAAGATAATTAATAATAAAAAATTCTTACTCACTGGAAGATAAATAAAAACACGGTGCAGTATATTTTTGACTCCGAGCAGTTAAACTAAAGTAACTAAAAACAAAATGAAGGCATTAAAAGTACATTTTTTCTGCTGCTTGTCTCCATGGAGATGTTCATGTTCTGCTGGAAATGTTCATGTTTGGTGTTAAATGACAAAGACACATAGACAGAGTTTGCTTTATTGTCGAAAAAACCATATGTACATGTACACAGAGTAATTCAACATTTCGTTTCCCGCTAACCAGGCAGGACAGTATAGAGTGGCTAGGGGAGGGGCCACGTACATGCGCACGCCGCCGACTGGGAGATGCAGAGTGGAAAAGATGCGATTACATCAATGACAATTATACACAACATGTAATGACAGAAAACAATTGGACAGGTAACATACAGTGTTTTTTTCTTTGGCGACAAGAGGGAAGAGTGTTTACCTGGTTTACCCCAGACCACATCACAGTGAGATATGGTCTGGGAGCACCTCCTGAGTATCTCGTAGTGGAGGTGTGGTTTACGATCGCCAACGACCGTTTATTGGGCGTTACGAATGTCTATCATTTGGCGTATACGTAGCCCAGAGCCAATCATGTCAGTTGTCAGTTCAAACTACAAGTTTCCGTTTGTCGCGTAGTACGAGTCACCGTCTGTCCACCCCTCCCCGCTCTCTGATTGGCTCCCAGAATCGGGAGAACCTGCTTGCCATAGTTGCCAGGCTGTGTTTTAGATCGGAATGAACGTAAGCAGCCTGGGATTTCCCAGGTTAGAAGGGTGTGGGGCAAGTGAACAGATCAGAAATCAATGAAATTGATTGAAAACTGAAGAAAAAGAAGACATCCTAAAAATAGAGAGGGCAGTATTACTTAATACATGTGAGTGTGAGTGAATGCCTTTTATTTCGTATGTAACCAGTTGCAGATGTTTGGTTGCTAAAAAATATAAATTCTTACAGAAGACGAGTTGCATTTGCATCGATCTGACATGTAACGATGTCACATGATGGTACCACATTTCCAAGCAAAGCAGACACATCTGTGAAGACAAGCAGGTAGCAGAACCTCTACCAGAAAAGTTACACATGTCCTCAGTGTTAAGAAATCCTAACAGAAACCAGTGATAATAAGTTATAGACACATTGCAAGTCCAGTCCAGTCATAGTTAGATTATTTGTCGATATGATGCAGTGGAGATATGTTTCTGTCCATCTTGTCCTCGTCGTTTTCTGACAGTTTTGTGTAAATGTATGTAAATTCATAATAATCAATATTCTCATCTCCATCAGAGCGTCTGTCTCTGTCACATCGGACGCTGAGTAAAGCAGAGGGTGTAACACTGCGCTGGAGTAACAGTGAAGAGTTTGCATGTCCTCCCCATGTCTGTTTCCTTCGGGTGATCTGGTTTCTCTTTAAAATACTTTTGCTTTGGCATCTCATGTTTTAGAACTTAAAATAATGACTATGTGTAGAGATGTTATGCCACTACACGATTTGGCAGCAGAAAGGCTTTGAACGGCAATCATTTATGAACTTTTTCTACCTGTGACACAACAATCCTAGGAAAATGAAAACCATATATTTTCTGAGGTTCAGACATTTTACAGAGGATTACTGAAGCCAGCATGAGAGCAGCAAATACACATTCAGGCATGTTTATAATGAGAAGCAATATTCAAACATGGTTAAATGTTCCAAAATAATGTAAATAAAAAAAGTCTTGTTCCGGGGGTAGTCCCAGTGTCACTGTGGGGTGGAGTGTGAAGTGCTCCCGGAGGGTTTCCACATGTTCAAAGTCATTTCCTTTCACCACACGAGGAGAAGAGATGTGGCTGCCAATCTGTGTCCTCATTATCACTAATGACTCACTGAAAACAATATCCAGTTTACCCTGAATGCAGGTTTTGTTAAAGAAGTCTGCTATAGAGTTATAATCTATGACATACTGATCATTATGTTTTTGGACATTTTAATTCACAATATTCATCTAAAACAGCATAAACGTCATCACTACAAAGAACTGTGAAGCTGCTGGCCCCTTCTATGGATAGAGATTAATTTAAAACACAAAAATGAATCCTCTATGTGCCACCAGTTAAAAAAATAATATTGGGAGAAAAGTAAGTAGAGCAGTGGGTGTATGACGTGACGTTAACACAATTGATCAGCAAAACAGCATCTGGAAAAGAAGCGAAAGATTGCTCAAACACGCACAAATCCCTCAAATTACAACTTCAAGTGACCCATCCTTGAATTCTGTTGGGAATCCGGTCACATTCAGTGGGCTCATCTCCAGATCTTGAGCTAGTCTTGGTCAGGGCTACGTTAGCTGGAAGAGTTGACCTATTGTGCATGTTTTGGGTTGATGGGGGAAACCAGAGAATTTGATGTGTGAAGAGTCCCTCAGTCGTCCAGGTAGAATCCATGATAAAAGAAGAAATTCAATTTGTCAACTGGACAAAGTTTGTTTGGTGGAAAACATTTCGCCGCTCATCCGAGAGGCTTCGTCAGTTCTGGTTAGAATACTGGTAAGACACTTGCTTATATCTCGCTGCAGGGAGGAGCTAACTAGCTAACTACTTTCCGAAACTATCTCACCTATTGGTTTCTGTCTTTTGTTTCTCTGGCGTCTAGATTAGCATACCTATTCATCCCTACACGACCGTTTTTCACACCTCTGGCCCTGACCTGGCTCTAGCCCTATTGTGTCTTTTGTTTGCTTGATCTAGGTTTAAGAATGGAATTATAAGTGGGAGACAAATAATGTCTGACTCC
Organism: Paratrypauchen microcephalus; assembly: GCA_036785185.1. Classification (NCBI taxonomy): domain Eukaryota; kingdom Metazoa; phylum Chordata; class Actinopteri; order Gobiiformes; family Gobiidae; genus Paratrypauchen; species Paratrypauchen microcephalus. The sequence goes on along the minus strand of JAVJIX010000181.1, from coordinate 1,432,976 downwards.
ACCATTTCTGTTTAAAGAGGGATTTTCTTTTTTGACAAAAATAGCCTCTTTAACTCCCCTCTCAAACCAATTCTTTTCCCTGGCCAAGATCTGAGGACTGTGAGGCTCAGAAACAGAAATGGTGGAGTCAGACATAATTTGTCTCCCATCTATAATTCCATTCTTAAACCTAGATCAAAATAAACAAAAGAAACAGCCAGCCAGAGAAACAAAAGACAGAAACCAATAGGCGAGATAGTTTCGGAAAGTGGTTAGCTAGTTAGCTCCTCCCTGCAGCGAGATATAAGCAAGTGTCTTACCAGCACTCTAACCAGAACTGACGAAGCCTCTCGGATGAGCGGCGAAACGTTTTCCACCAAACATACTTTGTCCAGTTGACAAATTGAATTTCTTCTTTTATCACAGAGAATTTGAATGAAAACCACAGAGTGTATAAGGGGACACAGCTAACACAAAAATGTCTAAATGTAAAAATGTCTACTAAAAAATGTCACTTCTCTTGCTGTAACTGCTGCTGTCAGGCTTGTCATTTGCTTGGATTAGCTACTACTGCTTGCCTCGCTGCGCTTTATTTGGTTGCAAAAGGACACTACGGGTGATGTCATACTTCTACTACACGGTCCATGATGAAAACCCTCCGAATACAGAGAAGAACGTGCTGTGATGCATGTTGGCTAGAAACCCCCAGTACTGAAACACTGGTCCCTGTGTCATTTGCAAACAGACAATAAATCAGGTTCTAGTTAGAGAAAATGTTGAGTGTCTGATCAGTAAAGCGCCACGTTAGCAGACGGAGCATGCATCTTTCTGTGGGACTCGTGCGTCACCAACTGGTCTGTAAACTGGGTGACTTTGGTGCATTTTCGCCTCAGCCTTGACCTGTTTTTTTATAGCGCTTTTATCTATTTATCATCTTGGTGTGTGATGCTAAAGCAGCCCCAGCAGTGTGGTGACGTTCGCCTCCTGCTGCTCTCAGATCAGATCAGTCTCTCTTTATGTAGGACATGCTGAGGTATAGATAGATGCTTTCACAGTCTTGGTCCCATGGAAATTTCACTGGGAAACTTCCAGAACAAATCGCCCCAGTTTCTTCCTATAAACTAGAACAGCCACTTACCCTCTCTTCTCTCTTTCTCCCTTCCTTCCATTCCTCTTGTTCTTGTTCTTCCAGTCTTTTCTCTCTCTCTCTTTCTCTCTTCTTTCCAGTCATCTCTCTCTTTCTCTACCTCTCGTCCTTCCAGTCATCTCTTTCTTCTTGCCAAACTGAGCACTGTTACACTGTACATTTAGACTGAATATTAAAGCTCCTAAAAAAGACTCTTGTGAGTTTTAAGCCACATTATAATGTTGTTACCTCATCAGAAACAAACCTGGAGTTGTGTTTTGTTTCATTCACACATTTTATTGTGTGACTTTAGTCTGAACACATTTCCAAAGATCAAAATGCTGCGATGTCATGAAGAGGTAGTTTTCACGTTAAGAACTACTTCAGAGCTTACCTTTAGTCCAGGAGAGATTGGCAATTCCAGAGCTGAAATTAGCCAGATGATTTTGTTGAAGGTGTATGGAGTTTAAAAACACAGTGGACACACATGACATCACGATTTGAAAGAAGAACTCAGCCTAAACATGCAGGATTTATGTGTTAAACATTTGTGAATGAAACAACACACAACTCCAGTTATATTTTTTATTTTTGATAAGGAAACAACATTAGGACACAGAAGCTTTATTAGACTTTACCCCAAATCTTTATTTTAAAGATCCCATGACATGGTACTTCTTGATGCTTTTATATGGCGCCTTAATGGTTCCCTAATACTGTAAATGAATCCTTCTTCAAAATCAACACTCAGTGCATGAGCAAGACCCATGTACACAGACATGGTCACAAATTCAGTCTCTGAACATCTCATTCTGGGCCTTCTTGCTTGAATACAAATGAGAAGGACACAGATAGGGTTAGAGGAGCGCCGCTGGAGCGCTGCTCTGCGCTGTCTCCCAACTTCCACGTTTGAAGCACGAACTGCATTTGCATTTCTTTTTTCGATCTGACGTCAATAAGTTTCCTTGTTCAGAATCGCCCGTTTGAGCTCCGATTTTTTCTAACGCAGAAAAGGATCGCAAATGCTCAGTTTAGACATTTCACAACTTTTAACCATGGGGGGGCAGGGTAGGGGAGCTCACATTAACGTTCAAAAACCTCAGAAAGTGAAAATTTCATGCCATGGGACCTTTAACACAATCTAGACTAGAAAGAGCCGACTTAGTAGGAATTACAACAGGTGAGCTGATTTTGCTGTTAAACAAGTCTCTCACACATAAAATTACAGGTTACAATTACAAGCTCTTTTGTATGTGTTTGCTAACGTATGCAGTGTATCGCCATGGTAACTGCTGCACATTCCGCCCATAAAGATACAGATAGAACACCCCCAGCGTGATGTCACTGCAAAGCATCAATTCGCCATGTGGGCTTATATGTGCGTGCATGTTCTCCCTCAAAGGTCGCTTTAAGGCATTAAAGTATGGGCCAAGATCAATTTCACCTCTCACCTTTCCCTCGGTTAAGTACTCACATCTAATTGAATCATAGAGTTACATCATCACTGTATAATCATGGGGCAAAAGGACCAGAAACCAGGATGCGTTGAGATGATGATGATGTAACTTTTCCCTGTGCAGCTTGGGTAAAAATGAGCACACTGAAGCATATGTCACGGCTCAGGTTTGTGTGCTGAGGGCCCCTCTGATTTATGTGTTTACAGTGCGTTAAATCAACACAGCGACAGTGGAAATGGTTTGGAAAATGTGCTCATAAAAGTAATGAGCAAAGAGTAAAGAGCGGTTTGAGTTTGTGTTGTCGTTCTTAAAGGTGGACGACTGTACATGTCACATTTTACCTTCTGCTGAACTTTGGTTTGGAGTTCATGAATAATTTAGTGAATTGAGTGTTCTGCATAGTCTTTATAAATGGACCTGCTAACCCCCGCCTTCAAAATAGGAAGTCAGCATGGGCACGCTTCTGGCTCCATCGACTCTGGGTCCATTTCGCTTTCTATTGAAAAACCGTCTCTTCTCTCTCTGTGTAACTGCTGCTGTCAGGTTTGTGATTTTGGTCTTAAAATGTTCGTGTTAACCCTCTCCACATGATTCTTGTGTTTTTACTTCACTATTTTGTCTCTAAATCAAGATATGGGCATTAATACCAGAGCAATCAGACACCTTCTCACCCCGAGGTCACTCCAGCTCGTGTTAGTAACAGGTGGACTGGGGTTGTTCTACATCTGTCTCTATGGTAGAATGTTCAGCAGTTACCATGGTGACACAATGCTCACAACAATAAACAATGTCAAACAAGTTTTATGACTGTCTGAAAACTTAAAGGAGAATTAACGTTTTTTTACAATCTGAGCCTTCTTTCGGCAATAAAACAAGTAGTTTTACTCACCCATAGCAGTTTGGTGTCAATTGGAGCAGTTTCGCAGAACTTATGTTGGAGCCGTTCTGTTCTACTAATGATCCCGTATCCGTTAGCGTGAGTGCTCGGGGCATTACTTTGCGGTGTCCAAATAACACAAACTTTAGCACTTTTCAAATCACAGAAGATCGCTGTGTCAGCGTAGACTTTTAGTGGATTCCAAAATGGCCTGAAACCCGATATGCAGCTATAGTTTCATTTGATGACATCATCAGAGAGGACAGTGCGCATGCGTGAACTCAGCTGTTTTGTAAACACCGCTAGACCGAAAGAAGCTAACACCGCTCTGAACTTTACTTTTCTGTTGCGATATCGGGTTTCAGGCCGTTTTGGAATCTACTAAAAGTCTACCCTGACACAGCGATCTTCTGTGATTTGAAAAGTGCTAAAGTTTGTGTTATTTGGAGAGTGCAAAGTAATGCCCCGAGCACTCACGCTAACGGATACGGGATCATTAGTAGAACAGAACGGCTCAACATAAGTTCTGCGATACTGCTCCAATTGACACCAAACTGCTATGGGTGAGTAAAACTACTTGTTTTATTGCCGAAAGAAGGCTCAGATTGTAAAAAAAAATGTTACTTTTCCTTTAAGAAAAACATACAAGATGGATGTAAACAGCACAGTACGGCTCATGTGAAAACACAAAACCTCTAGAAGTCCCTCACTGAGCTGCAGTGGCTGCACTAGCACTGATTTAGGTGCTGGGGTTAGGTAAGTTTCAGTATGTGTCGATCCACTGCACCTGTAGTTATGGCACGTTGTTACACTTGGTTTAACACAAACTTTCTCTTTGACAGAAACAAGACAGTAGCACTAATATAAGAACATAACTAGGCCATTATTTTAGCCATGGACAGATTCAGATAAAAATAGGCATTCATTAAAAGTATTCTTAGTTTCTATTCACGTTTTTGTTCTAATCTGACCTCTGCGAGTGTCGCCTCACGTTTGCAGATCATTAATTTTCACTGTCGCTACAAAATAAAAGACCAACCAATTTGTCATCACGCCACCAGCGATTATAAGTACAACACTGCACAGCCGTTAGTGACAAAAGAAAGCTGCAAATACAACATTCAAATTAGAACTCATGAAAATGTTGGAGAAAAGTGATTCAAAAGTTCATTTCAATATGAAGGGAAAGGCTTAATACTCAGTTCTGATTTTGTAACCATGAAAAAGATTCACTGATGCAAATTTTTAGACATCCAGCGATAGGATATTTTTAACAAGTTAAACAAAAATAGCTGGACTTACTGTGACTCCCACCAGACGTAGAGGTGGGCGGTTCTTTGAGGCCCTAAACAGACACAGAGGACAGAACTGCACAAAGGATGCCCCGGGTCGTTTTTGGTGATGTCACTAAAACATCACCGCCCTCCTCTACATTTGGTGGCCACTTTTGCCGCTTCCTTCTCCTTCATTCCTCTCCTCGATCCTCCATTTTTCTGCTGTCAATCAAATATGTCATATTAAGTGGTGTCCCAAAGAAAACCACGGAAGAAAGGAGTAAACCTGAGGGAGGCTTCAGGAGGCAGACATCAGATCTTTATTGGTCTCAGTGAGGAGTTTAGATCCTCTCTCCTCACTGTGTCTCCTCTGTGGGCGGGACTTCCTCACCCATTTCCTGCAGAATCGAGGCAAGGAATCAAGGAGAAGGAGACGAGGAAAGAGAACTGACACGGCCACAGTCACCTACACAATCCGTGAAGAAGTTTCTGGTTGGTAGAAAACATCAGTTTCAAAAAAGCTACGTCAGTGAACTTGTTTTAGTTGATTTGTTTAACATTAGCACGTGGGCTGTTGGTTCTGATGTTAATCAGTTTCTCACTTCTCTTGTGTAATAATAATAAAGTGATGGGCGTGATGCTGCAGCACCATCCCCTATGACCACCACCGCCCGCCCTCCTACACGCACACCACAGTCATACCAGACAAAGCGGGGGAACTGTCACCTGCATGATTCCATGGAAATAGAAACTTAAAACCATACTTCGACACAATCTCCATGGAGATAGATATTTTTTATGCATAGACGATTATAGACAAAGGAACAATATTTCCATGGAAACAAGCAGGAGCAGTCTATCCTCCAAACCAAATAAACTTAGGTTTGTAAAGGTGCAAGTCCACTCAGAGTGAGGATGTATGTGTGTCGCAAGGATTTCAGAGCCAAATAAGCCAAAACGTCAAGCCCATTTCACACATGACCACTGTCCTAAAGTGTCCTGAACAACAGCGTAACAATACCACTTGTATCTGGCAACCCACTTGGTCTTTTATCTGGCAACATATGGGGCTGGCATAAATAAATGAGTGAGTGGATGTAGCTCGAGGGGGAACATACGACGCTCTCTGAAATATTAAAGAAGCTCGGGGCAGAGACCTGGACCGTGTGGCGACTTCAGCTCTGTTCTGAACCATCTCAACACCACCTTTGATTCTTTGGTACATTTGAGTTCAAAGTCTGAAGAGGCCAGCGGTTTCTATGTGTTTTTGAGCTATAAAGCCACCTGTAATTGAATAAATATAATGTAGAGTGGTTTAATGTCATACTGTGGAACATTCCAGGCAGAGCGATGACGTATCCATAGAAACAAGCGAGTTAAGTAAAAGCTGCTAACCCTGGAGTTTAGACCTCTGCAAATAGGCAGTCCAGATAAATTGTTTCAAAGTTTTCTCTTTTTTTCTAATTATTATATTGGTTTGGTGGGATAGTACCTATACCTTAAATATTGATCATAGTTTTACATTAGTTAAGTGGCAGTTGATGGAACAATGTTGAGCAGAAAAGTACAAAAATACAGGAAGTACCAGTGAAAAACAGAATATCTATGTATGTCATCAACACTGAATATCCAGTTCTAAAATGTCAAGACAATTTATGCACAAAGGTGAAAAACATGAAAACCTGCCGTTTGTTTATGTTTAGGTGTGCATTTATTTAAGCATAATTCTCTGTTCATTACATAAGGCTTTGTGATGTCAGTACTTAGCTGAGGTGCTCAAAAGGAGCAGGTAGAAGTAGAAGAAAACCCCTTATTTCAGAAGTTAGTAGTTAACTGTTATACATTTTTTTAGGTTCATTCATGTAAGATGAATATAAAATAATTATGTTTCATACAGCAATGTGAATGAAAAGAGCAGAAAAAAGTTTAGACTTGTAATATCTGCTCCATTTTCACACAAAATAAATTATTTCTATCACTTCAGTGGTTCCAAGTTAATCTGTGACAGCTACATTCATAAGCGATTTATTTAAGTGACATATGCAATATTAAATACTTATTAATTAACACAAAAGGACAATTATTCTGCAATCTCATACTTTTTTAGCATATAATTTTTGACAAATGATTTATTTTTTCATTTGACTGAAAGACAGCTTCATCCACCAAACTGTCAGGATGCTGAACTCTCTCCCCAATCACACTGCTGCTTAAAGGACACTGACACTGCTGCTTAAATGACACCATATGAGCTTTATTACGCTACACATTGTGTGTTTTACCTATTTGTATTATATACAAATGATGTGAAGTTTTAGTCATTGTGTCTTGTACTTTTGCTACAGGTTTATGTGATGTTTTAGTTAGGGCGTTAATTAGATTGATTAATTACACTGCAAATGAACGTGTTACAAAAATTTACGCAATTAATTATGACAATTCACTGCGAATTGCCTGATAGATTTGAACGATAAACACGTCCGGACAAGTTCCATCATTACCGGTGATAGAGCGCACTTCACCAAACCACCAAACCACCAAACCAACAAACCAACAAACCACCAACCCAAACTACCAAACCACCAAACCACCAAACCACCAAACCAAACCATCAAACCACCAAACCACCAAACCAAACCACCAAACCACCAAACCACCAAACCAAACCACCAAACCACCAAACCAAACCACCAAACCACCAAACCAAACCACCAAACCACCAAACCAAACCACCAAACCACCAACCCAAACCACCAAACCACCAAACCACCAAACCTCCAAACCTCCAAACCTCCAAACCAATCCATCAAACCACCAAACCACCAAACCAAACCACCAAACCACCAAACCACCAAACCACCAAACCACCAAACCAAACCACCAAACCTCCAAACCAAACCACTAAACCACCAAACCACCAAACCAAACCACCAAACCACCAAACCACCAACCCAAACCACCAAACCTCCAAACCAAACCACTAAACCACCAAACCACCAAACCACCAAACCACCAAACCAAACCACTAAACCACCAAACCAAACCACTAAACCACCAAACCAAACCACCAAACCACCAAACCAAACCACTAAACCACCAAACCACCAAACCACTAAACCACCAAACCAAACCACTAAACCACCAAACCAAACCACCAAACCACCAAACCAAACCACCAAACCACCAAACCACCAAACCACCAAACCACGCTTGCAGAATTTGGGAAACAAATGAGCAAAGTGACCATATGACACTGACAAACTCAATCACAAAGTGGGTTCGTTTGGTCGCTCAATCGCTCACAGTCTCTCTCTCTCTCTCTCTCTCCCTCTCTCTCTCTCTCTCTCTCTCCATCTCTCTTTCTCTCTCTCCCTCTCTCTCTGTCTCTCTCAAGCTCTCTCCCTCTCTCTCTCTCTCTCTCTCTCTCCATCTCTCTTTCTCTCTCTCTCTCACTCTCACTCCCTCTCTCCCTCTCTCTCTCTCCCTCTCTTTCTCTCTCTCACTCTTAAAATGCAATGAATTTGATTAATTAATTACAAATACTGTAATTAATTAGATAATTGTCTTTAATTGCCTGACAGCACTAGTTTTAGTCCTGGTGTTTATTGTCTTGTTTCTCACATGTTTCATGTTCACTGTGGGCCTAGGGGGCGCTGTGTGTGCGACCTGTACATGTGGTTTTGGAAAATAAAGATGACGCTGAACTTTGAAGTTTGAACTTGATTTAGATTGTTCCACAGGCTGATACTTTTGATTGACTAAACACTGCTATGTTTAGTTTAGTTTGTTTATTTATAATTTATCATTTGTTTGCAGAATTTAGAGTATAAAGGAATATTTGTGTCAACAACAGAGAATATTACTGTTAATTGTTCACACAACAAAAATACACGATGCAACAATATTCAAACATCTTCACTTCAATAATGAGGATAACGTGTTATACTTCCAATCCTTTGGTCGTCTGCACATTACACTCGTGTGCCTTATGTTCAGAGCTGCTGATTCACATTGTACAGAGCGCTCCACAGTCAAAGTCCGAGTGTGATTTACAAACATCAATGCGCTTTTAAGTCAATAATGCACCATGTGTTTGTGTTTATTCAGCGTCTGTATGTGTCCTTCACCAGAGTGTGTTTACATGTGCTCCAGTGTCCCGGTTATGAGCAGGTTTTTTTTCACTATCCTGGTTATGTATATGTCGGTGTAGACGGTGTATCCCAGTTATGAGAAACAGAAGACTCACACTGGGCTTTTCAGGGAGTATTTAGGATACTGTGGCATGTAGACGTAGTATCCTGGAGCTGTACTGAGCATGTGCGAACTGAAGTAACAGACACAGTAGGAGCAGTTCACCCCTAACAGGACTTTGGAAGTAATATTTTATACTTAGAATAAAGCAGTCTACAGTTGAATGCAACCACTTTTTAATACCTGGCTCACTTCTGTGGTGGCTTGTGTTGTGCTCTTGAACTAAACTGACATTGTGAGACTGTATTTTTTTTTCTATTTTTCAACTGTTAAAAACAACTTTTATTGAAGTTATGACAGAGATCTTATGTATATATGTCTCCTTTTTCTTGTTCGAAACCAGTTAAAAAGCCTTAAGTTAGCAAAGTTGCTAAATGTTCAGCTTCTTACCATATCTGTACCATAGTTACCATAGCAACCGCTCTAAATATCCAGGATATGCTGATGGCACATGTACACAGGGATATGAGAATCCTAAACAATATTAACACCATATAACTGTGATAAGACTAATAACCGAGATACTTGTGAAGATGTAAAATACAACAATTTCATATTATCAATCAATCAATCAATTTCATATTATTAGCCCCATTCACACATAGCGCTCTCACATAGAAACGTGCTGCTGCATCATTTAAAATAAATGAGAATAGAATGGAACCAAGTAGTGTAACCAGGAAACCAGACTCATAACCAAGGAAACCAGACTCGTAACCAAGGAAACCAGACTCGTAACCAAGGAAACCAGACTCATAACCAAGGAAACCAGACTCATAACCAAGGAAACCAGACTCATAACCAAGGAAACCAGACTCATAACCAAGGAAACCAGACTCATAACCAACGAAACCAGACTCGTAACCAACGAAACCAGACTCGTAACCAAGGAAACCAGACTCATAACCAACGAAACCAGACTCATAACCAAGGAAACCAGACTCATAACCAAGGAAACCAGACTCATAACCAAGGAAACCAGACTCGTAACCAAGGAAACCAGACTCGTAACCAAGGAAACCAGACTCGTAACCAAGGAAACCAGACTCGTAACCAAGGAAACCAGACTCGTAACCAAGGAGACCAACCAATAGTCCATTTCTGGCTTTAAATATTCACACATACCTGCATATTTCCGGTAATTTACTGGAGAAATTGCCAGATCAAATTGCAGGGAAATCAGTTGTGGCTTTGTTCACACTTGACCCTGTTCAAGCAAAATCCAGGTAAATTCCCAGATCAGGCTGCATGTGTGAATGGGGCTTTAAATGGATTAAAATGAGAAGAAAATCTACTGTAAATAGTAGGGTACACTGCCTGACAAAAGTATTAGGATGATAGTGAATATGACTTTATTAACCAAAGAGAAAAACATATGATTAATATCTTTGTTTTGGTTCTCAAGCTTGCTAAATTAAAAGATAAAAATAATAACTGCAAATAATAACTGCCAACCGATTACACACCTGAGCGACTGAGGTGTCTGGTGTCTTGAAAAGTGTTAAATATAAATAATGATTTTATTAGAGCTTTTCACAGCAGAGCTTTGCCACCGTGATAATACTAACAACTATCATGCTAACAGCGCACTTCCTGAATAGATTAGAATTCCTGATTAGAATTAGAGCACGCAGCAGACTTATTTTAACCTCATATACAAGATATCTGTACGGGGTAAGTCAAATTTTGCGCACATAAATGGAAAAAATGTGTTCCCGGCCCTTTAAATGTAAACTGGTCAATCAGAAATCCCGCTCCTCTGTGCCCTCCATATTTTACGCTCCAATCTCTTCTCTCGCCTGTAAAGTTTGAGTCTATCTGCAGCTGAAATCCTGACAGTAATGAAACACCAGAGAGACGGAGCAGAGCCGTGTCAATGATTGAAGAAGAAGAAGAGGAGGAGGTGGGGGTGGGAAAATGCAATAGTGACTGTACAGGATGGCACACGCCTGGTATGATACTGGCTCCAGATCTGGAGATGGGTTTTCAGGTACAACAACGGTCACAAATCACCAATATCCATCTTAAATTTCAACAGAAAAAGTACTATTAATTATCTTTTTATTATCAATGGATTGTTGTAGAATCAGTTGTAGTCGTCCATGAGTTGAGAAGACGCATGAGGCTGGAGTTTACTGACCCTCAGTACAGAACGGGATAGTCTCGTGCCATGATGCAGGCTAAGATAACAAGGACTGGACTGCAGGAAGTGCCCTAGATACAGCACAAAGAGAAATTCCTTAATTCTAACTACGATTTGTGAGGACTTGATGGAGGATTGCACGATTTTGAGGGGATATGAACAGCTTTAGAACATCTTTTTTCAAATACCAAAGCAAAGAGGCCACTAAGGCTCCTTCTTCCAGGTTTATAATCTATAAAATACAATTTCATTATAGGCAGACAGCGCATGGCAGTCTCATTTTGTCACAAAATTCTGCTTTTACAATATAAAAATATGGGAGAACATTACAGCTTTATGGCACTGTACTTCTATATTTCAGAGGCCTGAGCGGACTTTAAAGCTAACAACAACAACAAGAATGCAGTTCCTGTTTTTTGGATGATAAAATGTGTTAAAATTAGATGCAGACAGTACATAGCTGACGTATTTTGACCTCAAGAGATGCTTATACATCTGCACTGGGACATTTAGCTCAAATACATGGACAAAAATCGTGTACAGGTCCTATATTATGCAAAAGTGACTCACATGAATTTTAAGCCATGTTATACTGTTACCTCCTCAAAACAGTTTTATTCAAATACGCTTGAGTATTTTTTTTAATTATTAGTCTGTCTACATCTCCAAAGATCAAAATGCTCTGTTCCATCCCTTTGTTCAGAAGAGATGGGAAATTCCAGGCCTCAAATGATCCGAACGATTCAGGTGGGAGTGTCTGTGGAGTGTCTGTAGTTTAAAACACAGTGGAGCACTTCCTGTATGAAACACAACTACAGATATTTTTGTGATAAGGAAACAACATTATAACTAGGGATGGGGCCGATCCGATCCAGTATCGGTATCGGGTTCCGATATCAACGTAATTCACGGATCAGAAATTCCGATCCAACCTCCAAAAATGTCCGATCCGGCGAGAAACGTGTAGCAAAAGTCATACTCGGGCCAAACAGACAGTTACAACTTCTTTTGCCGGTGTAACTCTGTATGACAGAAGCAGCGACGACACCAGGAGAAAACAACCGTAACACACGACATCGCCAAGGAAACGGTGCTTGTAAACACGGTGACCAAAGAGTGGTTTAAAAGTCTCCTCCGCACGATGGATAGGAGGATTATGCTTCTCCTCTGTTGTTAGCTGACAAACTGTTAGCATAAGGCTCGTTTAACACTATAGAAAGGCTACCGCGATTAGCATCGCTATATTTAAGTTAAGTTTAAGTTGTGTTGCATTGTATACGTTTGTTATAAAATACAATCAAGCTCGCACCACTTTAAAAGAGTTTTTTTTCTCTACTTCAGACACAGATGCTCTTTTAGTTCTTCAGGTGGAATAAGTGCGGTCGCTCGAGCGCTCAGTGTAGCCTGTGTACAGCAGGTTTCTTTTTAATAAACAGAACGACATTTGAAATAAATTATTGACTTTAGTTTTCATTCTTGCGTTACAGTTTAGTGGAATTCAGTGTTTGAATGGTATGATGTAAGTTTCTGTGATGTTTCCAAATGTTCATGTGCACTGAAACGTCATTTGAAAGAAATCGTGGATGAAATTGAAATCGCAATATCTGCCAGAAAAATCGCAATTACATTTTTTCTTAAACTCGTTCAGCCCTGATCACAGGCCGACTGTAGAGATGAGTTTATTTGTAGTTTAACAATAATGATGATAATATTGAAAACAAACAGTTTTGGTATCGGAATAGTATCGGTATCGGCCAATACCCAAATTCAGGTATCAGGATCGGATCGGAAGTGAAAAAATGTGGATCGGTGCATCCTTAATTATAGCACACACTATATCGCCAAAAATATTCACTCACCCATCCAAATAATTAAAATCAGGTGTTCCAATCACTTCCATGGCCACAGGTGAATAAAATCAAGGGCCTGAAGACATTTGTGAAAGAATGGGTCGCTCCAGGACCTTAGTGAATTCCAGTGTGGTGCTGTGATAGGATGCCACCTGTGCAGTCCAGTCGTGAGATTTCCTCCCTCCTAAATATTCCACAGTTAATTTTCTGTGGTATTATAACAAAGTGGAAGTGATTGGGAACGACAGGAACTCAGCCACAAAGTGGTAGGCCACGTAAACTGTCGGGGCATGGTGAGCGGATGCCGAGGTGCATAGTGGGCAGAGGTCACTAACTTTCAGAGTCAATCGCTACAGATCTCCAAACTTCATGTGGCCTTCAAATTAGCTCAAGAACAGTGTGTAGAGAGCTTCATGGAATGGGTTTCCATGGCCAAGCAGCTGCATCCAAGCCAAACATCACCAAGAGTAATGCAAAGTGTCAGATCCAGTGGTGTAAAGCACGCCGCCACTGGACTCTAGAGCAGTGAAGATGCATTCTCCGGAGTGACGAATCGCGCTTCTTCAATTGGCGATCTAATGGACAAGTCTGGGTTTGGCGGTTGCCAGACTGCACTGTGCCAAGTGTAAAGTTTGGTGGAGGAGGGATCATGGTGTGGGGTTGTTGTTCAGGAGCTGGACTTGGACCCTTAGTTCCAGTGAAAGGAACTCTGAATGCTTCAGCATTCCAAGAGATTTTGGACAATTCCACACTCCCAACTGTGTGGGAACAGTTTGGAGATGGCCCCTTCCTCTTCAACATGACTCTGCACCAGTACAAAGCAAGACATGGACATAAAGACATGGATGAGAGAGTTTGGTGTGGATGAACTTGACTGGCCTGGGCAGAGTCCTGACCTCAACCTGATAGAGCACCTTTGGGATGAATTAGAGCAGAGACTGAGAGCCAGGCCTTCTTGTCCAACATCAGTGTGTGACCTCACAAATATGCTTCTGCAAGAGTGCTTCAAAATTCCCATAAACACACTCCTAAACCTTGTGGACAGCCTTCCCAGAAGAGTTGAAGCTGTTATAGCTGCAAAGGGTGGACTGATGTCATATTAAACCCTATGGATTAAGAATGGGATGTCATTTTAGTTATTATGTGTGTGTGGTACTATTTTGGCAATATAGTGTAGATCAGAAAAGAGTGTAATATGGGCATACCAGTGTTTTCTTTTGTTTTTTCTTTGCCTACTACCCTTGATCACCAGTGGGGACTCAGTCTCTACTGCGCTGCACACTGGGCCTTCTCCATCTCGTCAATCACTCCCATATATCCACTCTGCTTCCACTGTTACTAAAAATACACCCCCCACATGTGTTTTCCATTATTAATGCAGAGAGCGACCCCAAAACCTGCGGATCCAGCGCCGCACACGCCAATTCTGATTGAGTTTAAACCGCCCACTGCTGCCCCCTGCTGCTCGTAAAGGCACAGATAAGGATGTCAGTGCGCACTGGAGGAGTCTGCACTAAAAGCACAACAAAGGACGTGTTTGCAAAGCTTTGTGGGTAAAAAGATACAAGAAGACATTTTCAGACAACGTGAATGACAGCGATAATTAAAATATTGATAAACAGAGAAGACAGAGGAGGACGGTGCTTGTCAAAATGCTAAATCTGTTGAACCAAAGCCAGCTGATGCTTTACGGTGACGTTGGAAGTGTTCTGCCACTATGCTCACGGTGGAATGTTTAGCAGTTACCATAGTGACGCATTAGCAATAACTACCAAAAGAGTTTTAAGATTGATGGAAAACTCAAGAAAAAATACAAAATGGATTTAAATAGCACATTTTCAGGAGCCTGTGATCAATTTGAGCATTCATGGTCCTGTTTAGGAGTTTGACATTCAACAAAAAGGTGAAAGTGGCTAACTGAAAAAGTGTTTGTGACTAATGTATTTTGAGGAAGACTCGTTCTCAGCTTACCTGTTGTAGCTCCAACTAACTCAATTCTTTCTGGTCAGATTGTGTTAAAACAAGACTCAGATTAAACAGAGCAGTGCCTACAGTTTGCATCACACAACCACGGAATGTTGATGACATAAGCTGCAACGATAGGAGGAGACCGGGGACTCCAAGTAGAAGTCTTCAGGAAGCCCACACACACAGACCAATACCTGCTTTTTGATTCACACCACCCACTGCAGCACAAACTGGGTGTTATTCGGACATTACAACACAGGGCCCAAGTGGTTCCCACAAGCACAGAGGGTAAGGAGAAAGAAGAGCAACATGTGCAGGAAGCCCTCTCTGTTTGTGGATATCCTAAATGGGCTGTCAACAAAACCAAGAGAGACAAGGACAATAAACAAGACAACAGAGAATCCGAACCCAGGAGGAAAGGGGTAGCGATTCCGTACCTGGCCGGCGTTTCGGAAAAACTACAGAGGATTTTCAGACAATATGAAATTCCAGTTTATTTCAAACCCACAAACACTTTAAGACAAAAACTGGTCCACCCAAAGGACAGAACACCGAGCCACAAACAAAGCAATGTGGTCTACTCCATTCAGTGTAGTGAAGACTGCAGTGAGCGCTATATTGGGGAAACAGAACAGCCACTTCACAAGAGGATGTACCAACACAGACGGGCGTGCCAGAGTGGACCGTCATCTGCCGTACATCTTCACCTAGAAGCCACGGGCCATTCATTTGAGGACGGTGAGGTTCAGATCTTAGCCAGGGAAAAGAACTGGTTTGAGAGGGGAGTTAAAGAGGCTATTTTTGTCAAAAAAGAGAATCCGTCATTAAACAGAAATGGGGGAGTGAGACATAACTTGTCTCCCATTTATAATTCGATTCTTAGACCAGTCAAACAGAGCCAGGGCAGAGGGGTGGAGAGGGTCGTTAGACGTTGAATAGGGGGTCGAAACAGCCGTCAGGGTAATTTGAAAAACAAAGAGACAGATTAGGGGGATCGTTTTCAGAGCTTTTGTCATTGTAGGACGCGCCTCCCGGCAGCTAGATATAAGCAGGGTCTAACCAGTACAATAACCAGAGCTGACGAAGCCTCTCGGATGAGCGGCGAAACGTTTTCAACCAAACAAACTTTGTCCAGTTGACAAATTGAACTTCTCCTTTGATCACAATACAAAAACAAATTGGGAGATGTAGGAAGTGAGGACTTCCACCAAGGTACCGGCACAGACAGTGGTCAAATCTGGCCTGGTGTTAGGATTGTTGTAATTCACCTGATTCATTTCCATGATGACTCTCATTAGCTAAAACATTGAAAATCACTCACTCGTGGCTTGCCCTTCAGTTTGTTACTCCTTCCTGACTAAGAATATGGTGGGAATTTCATAGATTATCTTAAATCACTAATTTTGTGTTAATGGTTATGTATTTTTAAAAAGAATTGTCCAGATGGAAGTTCTCTCTGTTTAAAAGTTTCTAGTTTTAAACAGAAACTATTGGAAATCTCTTAAAGGATTTCCAATGCACTGCTGCTGTCCACCATTCTGACAAGTTTAGTTCAAGTGATGATGAAGAAATAACCCAGAAAGATTCCATCCCGAGACTGCCTAATTAACCAGTGGTTCAGAACAATCGCAGAGTCACATTGTGGTTTGGGTTGAGTCAAAGGTGAAGCGTCCAAACAAAACAAAACAAAACATGCAATAAAAACATGCAAGAGTTAAGATTTTTGTACATTCATGGGATGAAAAGATCTCTCTGCTTTTCTCTCAACTGGATTCAACAAAAGTTTGGTTTGGTTTGGTTTCTATGACTGTAGCGCCAGGCACAGCTCCAACATCATCCTCAAGTTTGCCGACGGCACCACCATCCTAGACCCCATCAGTAACAACGATGAGAGCGCCTACAGAGACGAGGTGAAATCACTGACCAGCTGGTGTCAGGAAAATAACCTCTCTCTGAACGTCAGCAAAACTAAGGAAATGATGGTGGACTTCAGGAGACAGCGTGTAGACCAGCATCCCCCCATCTCCATCAACAACACTGAGGTGGAGCAGGTCAGCAGTTTTAAGTTCCTTGGGGTCCACATCACTGAGGATCTGTCCTGGACACTACATACAGACACTGTGGTTAAGAACGCCCGACAAAGACTCTACTTCCTGAGGAAGTTGAGGAAGTTTGGTATGAACACCAGCATCCTCACAAACTTCTACAGGTGCACCATGGAGAGCCTGCTGACGGGCTGCATCACAGTGTGGTATGGGAACCACAAAGCACTACAGAGGGTGGTGCGAGCGGCAGAGGACATCACTGGCAGCAGTCTCCCCTCCATCCAGGACATTTACCACAGCAGGGGTCTGCGTAAGGCACGCAGCATCACTAAGGACCATACTCATCCGGCACAAGGACTCTTCCGTCTGCTACCCTCTGGTAGACGATACAGGAGCCTGCAGCACGCACAAAAACACTCAAAGACAGATATTACCCCCAAGCTGTCAGACTACTGAACTCTGGGTAATACTCTAAATAATACTGAACTCTCAATAATACTGCACTAAACTACTTTTCACTATGCAGAATATGTTTACTGCTGCTGCTCTGTATGAATGTATCATGTTTGTCACTACCTCACTGTAAACTACTGTTACCTGTGCAATAATCAGTGCAATATTTATACCATACTATGTGCAATCTGTGAAATACTTACACCTTATTTAATCCTACCTGTACCTTTGTATTTTATTATATTTTATTACACATTTTTATTATATTGTTTACCTCTTCCCCTGCACATTTTGCAACACTTTTTTTTAACCATGTACTATTATTGCTGCTATTGGTTCTTCTGATCCTAAACATTTCATTGCATTGTTGACCCTGTGTTGACCCTGTGTTGACCCTGTGTTGACCCTGTGTTGACCCTGTGTTGACCCTGTGTTGACCCTGTGTTGATCCTGCATATGACAAATAAACATCTTGAATCTTGCAGATTACACACCTCCACATCAGCCAGGTCATCCATCACCTGGAGAAACTCCATGGAGTTTCCTGGAATGTTCTGCAGTATGACATTAAACTTATCTCCATCTACAACAGATGAGCTGATTTGTCCCACTCAAATAACATTTCAGTCACAAGTTAGCGAGCATTAGCCAACAGTTTTTCAGTTAGTCACTGTCACTTTTTGGATGAAAATCAAACTCCTGAACAGGACCATGAACAACGTAAAGATCACAAGCTCCTGAAAATGTGCTGTTTAAATCAATTTTGTATTTTTTGGTTGTGTTTGCTGATATCTGCATTGTGTCTCCATGGTAACTGGTGAACATTTTGCCAATAGAGATACATGTAGAACACCCCCAGCATGCAGCATGATGTCAGTACAAAGTATATCATTAAACTTGCTTATTATTATTTTTTTGTTGTGTTTTGTTTTGTTTTTTACAATAAAACAATACTTTGAAAAATATGTATTCTACTCTATGCAAACCTCCTCGACACAAATCTGACCTGCAAATTTGGCTCGGTGCTTGTCTCAATGGAAATAGATCCATTTAAAGGTGCTCTGTGTAACTTTTCTCATGGAGGGTCTGCCACCTGCTTGTCTCCATGGAGATTTTCGTGTTTTGATTTGATCATTCCACAGTATATAGAAATAAACTTAATAATGGAGACTGGCTAATGGTCTATGGAGAAGCAAGCTAAGAATTCATGTTTTTAAGGTATTTTTCTGCTATAAAACACCTGTAACTGAACAAATGCAAGGGAGATATGTTTAATGCCCTACTGTGGAACATTCCAGGCAAAGAAACAACATCTCTAGATTAGCAAGTAGCGGACCCTCCATCTTTTCAAGCCAAAACAACATCTCCTTCATTCGGAAGTTACACAGTGCAACTTTAATTCGCTTAGAAACATTTGAAGCCCAGTGAAGTGCCTTTGTGCCAAATGCCCCAGTTCAGCTGTTCTGGGCTCCAGCTGTGAAGTTTTCATATCAGTTTAGTCACACATGGTCATGCAAAACCCAGTCTAAGATCCAAATGTGTGACACGTATGAAGTGTTTGTCATGAAAGCAACATCTGCCGTCTGAAAACATACTCAGATCTAACTCTCCACTCAAATGTCTCCAAAAAAAAAAAAAAAAAAATCCTAGAGGAGTAATTTACGTGACACTAATTTGTGCACAAAATGAGATCACCCCCGCTCTGCCTTCTCTCTCTTTTCTCAATAAGCCTCTCAAAGATAATGACAAGATAAGGTTACGAATGGGCTTTGATTTGGTGTCCTTAAAACAAGACGCTATCAGGAATCACTTGTGTAAATGATTGACGACAGACAGGTTCAGAGGTGGCTAATCTAACTAATTGCTCTGGATGAATGTGTTTTAATAGGGTTTTATAATCTATTGAAAACAAATGGCCGCTGCATCTGTGCCTTTAGGCGGCTATTAACTCCAAGTCCCATAATGCATCAGTCTTAACATAACTAGACAGGAAAGCAAGTGTGTTTTACAATTAGTGTTGCAAATCTGAGCTTAAAGGTAAATGGTGTGGCTTTTCTGGTGCAGGGTTCGCTACCTGCTTGTCTCCATGGAGAGGTTATTGCGTTCCATGAATGATTCAGAGGAACATCTTCATGGAGACAAGCAGGTGACGCAAGCAGACCAAGTTACAGGTCAGCTCTGTGGAGAGGCGATCCTGCTCATAGTAAGAATGCATTTATTTTAAGTATTCTTGTAATTAAATACATGTAAATGAATCCAATTTACATTTTACAACAAGTAGATGTCCATGGACACAAGCTCTACCGGATGTGGAGGATATTTATGTATTCGGATTTCTGATAGCTGGACATCTGTTAATTGGCCTGGGATTGTCCATGATCTATCGCAAAATTTGTAAGCTGGCAGCAAGTAAAGTGTCCCCCAAGCTGTCTGCAGTAATCTCGAGCCACTGTGAAGCCGTGGGAGATCTCGTGAAAGGATTACATCAGAAAGTGGGTCAGGTTGAGGACCTTTTTTGGAAGGGTTTCAAACGAAGGAAACATCTCGACATTTGGATATCATCACGGGGATGGTTACAGAACTGTGTAAAGCCAACGCAGCGCAGTCTGTGCGCCAAGAGGAACTAATGAGATCTCTCATGAATCTTCATGGCGATATGAAGATGGGGGTCTGGCAAAACCCAAGCTCAATCTAAATTGTTTACCTGGGTCTCAAAAAATGTATTTCATCAATGCTAAATTAATTAATCCCTCTGGATAATTATGTCTCCCTGTGAAAATCTGTGTGGCTCCAATGGTTCTCTGTGTTTTGATTTTGCCTCCCTGCATGAACACTCCAAGGCCACAGATGTGGTTTGTTATCTGGACTCTACATAAACATGGCACCCACTATCACACTGACACTGACATGACTGAGTAAAATGTTCCCTGTCTTTAGTTAAGGTCTGATCTCTGCTCTCGGTTCAATCAATTTCATTGATTTCCAATCTGATCCCCCCACACCCTTCCTTATGTTGCCAAAGAAAAAGATCACCGTATGTTATATCTCCAATTGTTTTTCTGTCATTACATGTTGTTAAATTGTCACTGATTGTATTGCATCTTTTCTACTCTGCATCTCCCAGTCGGCGGTGCGCGCATGTACGTGGCCCCTCCCCTACCCACTCTATCACTGTCCTGCCTGGTTAGTGGGGAAACGAAATTTCGAATTCACTTTATGTACATGTACATGATTGTTTTAGACAATAAAGCAACTATGACTATGACTATGAATAACTAAATGTTACACAGTGTAACTTTAAAATAATGCTTCTAAATGGAAAAACCTATGGAAAATATCATGAAAAACAAGCAAAAATATTTAAATCATCAATTTTTTTTTAGGACATAAAAACATACACATCTAAGTAATAGGACAAGGAAAGCCAAGGTGAGATGCATCTTAATAAGAACTAATTTTTACTACAGGTATATGTGATGTTTTAGTCCAGGTGTTTATTGTCTTGTTCATCACATGTTTTATGTTCACTGTGGGCCTAGGGGGCGCTGCAATTTCAAATCCTGTGTGTGCAACCTGTACATATGTTTTTTGACAATAAAGCTGACTTTGAACTTTGAACTTTGAGCTAATTTGAGAACTTGTGCACTTCCTGGTTTACCACACAATGGCATCATACAATGACATACAAAACTACTCAAACATGAATGAAACAAAACACATTTCAATTAGGATACAAACAGCCCACTTAAAGAAATAAAATGTTTTTAAAAAAAGAGCTTAAATGTATTACTTGGTTCTTGAACCTGAGATTTGATTGGCTGTGCGTGGCAGTATCGGCGTTTTGTTTATTCTCCTTGTCAGCCTTGAGTGCACAGATGAGATAAATGTTTGAACAAAAGCCTCCTGTCTCATCCATCACGCTCTGGGGCCAATCTGCACACAGCACCAGGGCCAGAGAAAACAGCTCACACAATCACGCCGCAGTTACATCAAATGAAGAAAACATGTCATTAAATCAAGTTGTTTTAGAGCTGTATGGATTCATTTAGGTAAAGTGTTGATGGGGAACGTTATGGGGCATTTTGGGGTTTCTTGTTCTGATTTCCCTCATAAATCCAAAAGAAGACCCGCATCTAATCCAGAGCCACATCCTATAGCTCGGCCTATCACGAATTACTACATCGACTTCAATACATGACAGATATTTATCACAGAGACTTTTTCAGTGTACTAGTTGGGAAATTTGAGTTATTTTTCTGTATCATGGAGGTATCAGCAGGTTTGACTTGGACTTCCGAATGATTCGTTATACTTTACCAAACTATAAAAACTGTGGGGGAATTACATTACACAGCAGATCTTGACAGGCTGAGGCTCCTTAAAGGAAAAGTAACGTTTTTTACAATCTGAGCCTTTTTTTGGTAATAAAACAAGTTGTTTTACTCACCCATAACACTTTGGTGTCATATGGAGCACTTCCAGAGATGTTTTAGATTAGCGTTAGGCTAACGCCGTTAGCCTAGCGCGACTTATAGCCATAGCTCGGGGCATTCCCCGAGCATGTAATATGCCCCGTGCGGTCTGCAAATAACACAAACTTTAGCACTTTTCAAATCATAGAAGCTCGATGTCTTAGTCTACGATTTCGTTTGAATCAAAAGTGGCCTGTAATCCGAGATTTATCCATAGTTTCGAGTAGATGAGGAGGACAGTGCGCATGTGTGGAGTCACAGTTTATTTCGCTCTCAGCTCATCTCACCCAAACATGAAACGCAAACCTGTAAATTATGGATAAATCTCGGATTACAGGCCACTTTTGACTCAAACGAAATCGTAGACTAAGACATCGAGCTTCTATGATTTGAAAAGTGCTAAAGTTTGTGTTATTTGGAGCCCGCACGGGGCATATTACATGCTCGGGGAATATATTATATGCCCCGAGCTATGGCTATAAGTCGCGCTAGGCTAACGGCGTTAGCCTAACGCTAATCTAAAACATCTCTGGAAATGCTCCATATGACACCAAAGTGATATGGGTGAGTAAAACAACTTGTTTTATTACCGAAATAAGGCTCAGATTGTAAAAAACGTTACTTTTCCTTTAAGACATCGGAGTGAAGTATTTATTGTCTTGTTTGTTTCTTCTTCTTTTTTTTTTACTGAAATGACAAATAAATTCTTATTTGAGCTGAAGAGAGGTGAATAAGTGGCTTCTTTGACTCGTTATAGATACAAACTGAAGTGTTGCATTAAAAACATGGTATGCAACAAATAAATAGCATCAAGATATTGGACATTTTGAAAGATTTTTGGTATTTTATTTTTATATTTCTTCAACAATATATCACACTTAATAATGTGTTATTGTGACAGGCCCACCTATAGCTTAAGGTGGGTGTACAGTCGTCTACTGCTTTTGAAATATAGACCTTTTAAAATGTGTAAATAAAAACATTCTACATTCTGCAATGGCAAAAGTGAAGTGGAACATCATGGGATTTCAATGGGAAAACCAAGATTTAACTCAGAAAATCACAAAATATGAAAAATCAAGGGCAATTTGGCAAATGAAAACCTCTCAGATACATGTGAGTGATGTCAGTGTCTCGTTTAAAAACATTTACAATTGTGTTTTGTTATTTGTTCATTTAAGAAGAGATTATGATACACACTAAGCATTTTTGACAAAGGTAATGTCCAGATTTTTAGTTTTTACTCGACAAATCCTTACAAAAGCGTTAAGTCCAATACAGTTTGTCACGTCATCTACAGATACAGTATATTACACAATCATCAAAATTGTATTTGATGTTCACAAAAAAGTATATTTTAACTATACGTTTTTGTGAACATCAAATACAATTTTGAGGTTAGAAATGTATAGTTTTCCATCCTTCTTAACAGAGAAACAAATTAAATTAAATGTGTACCTTGGATATTTAAAATCGTAATTTATTTTTTGTTATAATGTTATAAAACCATTAAAGGTCCCATGACATGGTACTTGTTGATGCTTTTATATGGCTCCTTAATGGTTCCCTAATACTGTAAATGAATCCTTCTTCAAAATCAACACTCAGTGCATGAGAAACAGAGATAAGATGAGAAAGAGTCATAAATGTCACTCTGGAACACTCCATTATGGGCGTTGTTGCTTGAATGCAAATGAGGAGGACAGAGATGGCCTATAGTAGCGGGTGGGGGCGTGGCCAAACTCTCCGCTCCGCTCTGTGACCCACTTCTGTGTTTTTGCGCGGAGGGAGAGATGAGAAGTGTTTCATTGAAAAATAAACACATTTCCACAGAAAATAAAATTAAACCACTGCTGTTCAAAGGTCCAGAGGCTCAGATAAAGGACTTCCGAGCCTAAAAACACTCGGACGTGCCTCCAGGCAAATAAAAAAATGCATTTCACATTGCGTAGCTCCTCCGCAGTCCAAACTCTCTGGGCGTGATTTACAGAGACGCTGAGTACAGACAGACGGGGGTGGAACTGCATTTGCATTTCTTTTTTCGATCTGACGTCAATAAGTTTCCTTGTTCAAAATCGCCCGTTTGAGCTCCGATTTTTTGTAAAGTGTTACAATGTATGTGTTCTACCCGGTGCGGTTAGACAGGTGCACCAATGTGTAATGTAGGCACTCAAGTTTCGGTAAAGCTGATGAACATACCTCCGTGTGCGAGTCTTCATTTAAATATAATATCTAACATAAAACATGGTGGCAGCGGTGTTAGCGAACTCATAGACGCTAACAGATGTCGAATGACGAAGGTGAGGTGAAAGAAGAAGCGGAGGAGAGCGTAAACGAACGTAAAAAGACAATGGATGCATTCGGTCTGAAACCTCCCGCCACTTTGGATTGGCATTCCACCTGCCTGGCGAAAACATGGAAGACGTGGAAAGATGAGTTTTCATTGTATGTGGACATAACTTTAGCGGAGTCAGACGACAAGACAAAGGTAAAAGTGTTCAAATACTTGATTGGAGAAACCGGCAGGGAACTGGGGAAAACCTTGTGGACTACACTCACACCGGAAGAGCAAAGGGAGGAAACTTTAGCCAAGTTGATAGCGTTGTTCGACAAACACTGTAATCCTAAACCAAATGAAACTGTTGAGAGGTACAGGTTTTTCTCCAGAAACCAGAACGCTAATGAAACGATTGACAAGTACGTTACTGACTTAAGAGTACTTGCGGACACTTACAACTTTGGGACCGCAAAAGACTCATTGATAAGAGATAAAATTGTGTGCGGAATCCACGATTCGCATGTGAGAGAGCGCTTGCTGCGCGAGGCAGATCTGACGTTGGAAAGAAGCATCGAAATATGCAGAGCAGCGGATCTATCGAAGGAAAATGTGAAAACAATCGAGGGACAAGTAGGCGAAGAGGTGCATGCAGTTAAAAAAATGACTGAAGCGCAGGGGGCGAGGCCGAGAATAATTAAGAACTGCAGGTACTGTGGTAAACAACATGAGTGGAAAAAAAGAGAGCTGTCCTGCTTATGGGAAAGTCTGCAGCAAATGCAAGAAAAACAACCACTTTGCTTCCAAATGCAAAACGTCAGATACACAAACTAAACGAATACACAGTGTGGCAGAAACCGAGGAGGAGTATGAGGAAATCATGAGCCTTCACGCAGAGGGACAGGCGAACGCGCAGGGGAGACAACTGTTTGCGACCATGCTGCTGGGGGATAGGTCAGTAAAGTTTCAATTGGACTGTGGGGCGAGCTGCAATATTCTTCCAATTCATCTGCTGAATCCCGACACGAAATTGGAGCAGACCCAACAGGTCCTTGTCATGTACAATAAAAGCACTCTGAAGCCTTTGGGCAAATGCAGGATTAAAATAAGAAATCCGAGAAACAGGAAACTGTACAAACTTGAATTCATAGTGATTGACGATCAGTCATCTGTGCCTTTGCTGGGGAACAGGGCAGTGCAGGGCATGGATCTAGTGAGGATACAAAGAGAAAATATCATGGCCATTGATGACATCGTTCAACAAGCAGAGAGCAAAGGACAAACACTGGAGAAAGAGCAGATCAGGGAGCAATACCCACAGGTGTTTGAGGGTGATGGCTGTTTGTCTGGGACATATGAGCTCGAAGTGGATCCAAACATAGCACCAGTGAAACTGCCAAAGCGGAGGAGAGTTCCAGTGGCTCTGATGAACCCGCTAAAGCAGGAACTGACAAGCCTGGTGGCAAGAGAAATAATTACACCTGTTGAAAAGAGCACAGATTGGATCAGTAACATGGTCCTGGTTAGGAAACCATCAGGAAAGCTGAGGATCTGTATTGATCCCAAACCTCTAAACAGAGCACTGAAAAGACAGCACTTTCCACTACCAACTATTGAGGATGTCCTGCCAGACCTGGCAAATGCCAGGGTATTCACGGTGTGTGATGTAAAAAATGGATTCTGGCATGTGAAACTGACAGAGCGCTCCAGCTACATGACAACATTTGCGACGCCATTCGGAAGGTTCAGGTGGAGGAGAATGCCAATGGGGATCAGCCCAGCTCCTGAGGTGTTTCAGCACAGGCTGACACAGGCGCGTGAGGGGCTACCAGGGGTACGCATTATAGCTGACGATATCCTGATCATTGGCGAAGGAGAAGATCAGGACATGGCAGTAAGAGACCATGACGAGAAACTGAAAAAGCGATGCAGAACATGCAACATCAAACTGAATTTTGACAAACTGAAGCTGAGGCAGAAGGAGGTGCCGTACATAGGTCACAGGCTGACATCTCAGGGCTTGAAAATTGACCCGGAGAAGGTACGCGCCGTACAGGAAATGCCTAGACCCACCGACATCAAGGGCCTACAGAGATTGCTCGGAATGGTGAACTATCTTGCAAAATTCTGCCCACACCTATCGGATAGCTGTGAGGTCCTGAGGCAACTGACACACAAGGATGTGATCTGGGAATGGACTGACATACAGGAATCTGCCTTTGGGACAATAAAAGAGATGATAGCCACAGCACCAGTATTGAAGTATTACAATCCTACGGAGAACTCACTCTCCAATGTGATTCATCCGAAACTGGAGCTGGGCGCAGCACTTCTGCAGGTAGGCCAACCTATAGCGTATGCCAGTAGGGCACTCACCTCTACAGAGAGAGGATATGCACAAATAGAAAAGGAGTGCCTCGCCATTCTATTTGGTATGGAAAAATTTCACCAATACACATATGGCAGAAAGGTAGTGGTACACTCTGACCATAAACCACTCGAAAACCATCACACAGAAGCCTTTGCTTAGTGCCCCAAAGAGGCTACAAAGAATGCTATTGAGGCTTCAGAAATATGACATAGATGTAGTGTTTGTTCCAGGCAGGCTGATGCTTGTTGCAGATACACTGAGCAGAGCATACCTACCGGAATATGCAGCTGAGGGTTCTGTTGAAGCTGAAATTGAAACTGTTAATATGATTAATTACTTACCCATTTCAGAGGAGAGACGACAGAAAATCCAAGGTGAGACGGAACGGGACCAGGCTCTCCAGGTGCTGAAACAGAGAATACTGAAAGGATGGCCAGAGGATAAAGGACAGGTTGAGCTCGAGGTGAGGCCGTATTTTTCCATGCGAGATGAGCTAACTGTACAGAACAATGTCATCTTTAGGGGAGAGAGGGCTGTCGTCCCAACAGCTCTAAGACAAGAAATTATGGAAAAGATTCATGCCTCACATTTAGGGATTGAAAACTGCATCAGAAGAGCAAGAGAATGTGTGTATTGGCCGGGTATGCATGAACAGCTTAAGACATATATTGGGAAGTGCCAAGTGTGCAGGGAAGTAGACACACGACAACAGAAAGAACCATTACAGAGCCACGACTTCCCATTGAGGCCATGGGCAAAGGTGGGCACAGACATTTTCACCTTTAATAATAAAGACTACTTGGTGACTGTGGACTATTTCTCGAATTTTTGGGAAGTTGATTATCTGCCCGATACCAAGTCCACCACAGTCATCCACAAATTAAAGGCACATTTCGCTCGCCATGGGGTGCCTGATGTGGTGTTTTCGGACAATGGCCCACAATATAGCTCACAGGAGTTTAAGAGATTCAGCCAGTCTTGGGAATTTGAACATGTAACATCATCGCCTACATATCCCCAAAGTAATGGAAAAGCAGAGTCTGCCGTCAAGACGGCCAAAAGATTAATGGGGAAAGCCCTGCAGGCAAAGTCGGACCCTTACTTAGCCATACTGGCTCATAGAAACACTCCTGCACAGGGTTTCCAGGCCAGTCCTGCTCAAAGACTGATGAGCCGAAGGACAAAGACATTACTGCCCATGTGTGAAAATCTGCTGAAACCTGCAATTGTGGACACTAATAACGCTGTGCAGGAAAATAAGCTCAGACAGGCCCGCTATTACAATAGAGGGGCTAAGGGACTACGGCCTCTGCAGAATGGAGAACAGGTGCGAGTACAGTCACAAGTGGTCGGACGTACTGTCTGGAAATCTGCATCGGTGGTACGACAGGACCAGAGTAGGTCCTATTCGGTGAAGCTGGATAATGGGACTGTGCTGAGACGCAACCGTAGACACCTGAGGCCAGCACCAGGGGTCTCACCATCAGCAGAGACGGTCAGCGGGGTCCCGCCCACCTCAGCCCCTAGTGGGGGTGATCACGTCACAGACACACCTCAACCCTGCTCACCAGCTGTGCCAGATCCCCAGATGGCCCAGACTGGCGTCACCACCACCAGATGTGGAAGGGTTGTGAGGAGGCCTGCACACCTCCGGGACTTTGTTTAACACAATGTGACGATTTACTTGAAAATGTTTGATTGGGTAAAGCACTGTTGTTTTGTGTTTACCTCATGAGCCCTTGCTTTCAATGTTCATGTGGGGGGTCGATTTAAAAAAAAAAAAAAAAAAGGGGAGATGTTACAATGTATGTGTTCTACCCGGTGCGGTTAGACAGGTGCACCAATGTGTAATGTAGGCACTCAAGTTTCGGTAAAGCTGATGAACATACCTCCGTGTGCGAGTCTTCATTTAAATATAATATCTAACATAAAACATAAAGCAGAAAAGGATCGCAAATGCTCAGTTTAGACATTTCACAACTTTTAACCATGAAGGGGGGGGGGGGGGGGCCTAAACAGGGTAGGGGAGCTCACATTAACGTTCAGAAACCTCAGAAAGTGAAAATTTCATGCCATGGGACCTTTAAATCTTTTCTTAAAACCTCTTTATAATATGTTTTTTATTGTTTTTAATTGTTATTTTTTGTGCATTGTTTTAAAGTGTGTTATAAATAAAGTTGCAGTTGCAGTTATAATTGACCTTTTATTGCATCACTTATTTCTCTACCTGCCAGGGTCTAACCACAGGGTTGATCTATTCTCTATCTGCTCATTACAATTAAGAATTTGGTTCCCATTGTAAAAATCCGCTCTGACCTCATCTTGTTTACAATTTCTACTGTCTTTCGTACAGCGAATCAGTGGAAGCAGCTCAGATCCCATTCAAACACATCCAATTCCAACACTTCTTCTTCAGTCGTCCACGTCCTGTCCTATTTGTTATCACCATCCGTGGTTTGAAACTTGTGCCAGTTCTAAAAATATCTCTACCCCACTTTGATGCAGGAGCAGAGAGTGTCGGGACGGATTTAGCCGCTTTCTCAATGGGGCAATTAGCCTTAATAAACGTAGTATGCATGGGAGCGCACAAGCACACAGAAAGCCCATTCAGTTTGATCAGTGCCAAACAGCGCTCACTGATACGAATAAATGGTACCACATTGAGCCCATATGGCCAGAGGTGAGCAGAGTAGCTAAAGTGAGAGTACCGTGAATGGCCTTTGCGCAGGAGGAGGCTACGATAGTCTGCTCACTGTGTCTCAAAGCAACTCGCTGTCCACTGCTTAAATATTAATACATTTTAGTGCAACTCAGCAAAAACCTCACTGAGAAACAATTGGACAGGAGGTGTTAATGCTCCACAGTATGGCATTAAACAAATCCAACAAGCGGTCATTGACTCCATGCCGAGTTACAGGTCAGATCTGGAGAATTGACCCTGTTCAAGGTAGATACGTGTAATGCCAAGTTGTGGAACATTTCAAGCAATGTGATGACATCTCTGTGAAGCAGACATGACCTCTCACCAGAAAAGTGACATATTGCACCTTTAAATAAGAGTTAAAAGTATTTGGACAAACTAATATTCAAGTAGGAGAAGCAGTCTGGACACAAAATCTGATTTAGAATTTGAAGTTAATATAATTGGAAGTACAATACAAAAAAAAAGCACAACTTTGGTATTTTTAAAGGAAAGACCACAAAAAAAAATCATATGTAAATAAGTGGTGCAAGAAAGACAAATGATCAAATTATTTAATATTGGCAACAAATTTTCATTTGTAGACTTACTCAATTTTAAGACCAAAAATTCACATTTTGCACTGTTGGATCTTAAGAAGGTTCTAAGTAGTGCTTCAAAAGGCAAAAAGAAGAAATGGGAGTAAAACAAGAAAACATTTGAAGTAAACAATTTAGTGCAAACAACCATTAAACTGAAATAGGCTGCTTATACGTTTTTTACAATCTGAGCCTTATTTCGGTAATAAAACAAGTTGTTTTACTCACCCATATCACTTTGGTGTCATATGGAGCACTTCCAGAGATGTTTTAGATTTGCGGTTAGCCTAGCGCAACTTCTAGCCATAGAATATATTCCCCGAGCATGTAATATGCTCCGTGCGGTCTCCAAATAACACAAACTTTAGCACTTTTCAAATCATAGAAGCCCGATGTCTTAGTCTACGATTTCGTTTGAGTCAAAAGTGGCCTGTAATCTGAGATTTATCCATAGTTTCGAGTAGATGAGGAGGACAGTGCACATGTGCGGAGTCACAGTTTATTTCGCTCTCAGCTCCCGGGACCCAAACATGAAATGCAAAGCTGTAAATTATGGATAAATCTGGGATTACAGGCCACTTTTGACTCAAACGAAAGTGTAGACTAAGACATCGAGCTTCTATGATTTGAAAAGTGCTAAAGTTTGTGTTATTTGGAGTCCGCTCGGGGCATATATTATAGCTACAGATATCAGCAAACTAAAACATCTCTGGAAGTGCTCCATATGACACCAAAGTGCTATGGGTGAGTAAAACAACTTGTTTTATTACCGAAATAAGGCTCAGATTGTAAAAAACGTTAATTCTCCTTTAAGACCACAGCCTTTAAAAGGCCAAATCTTCACAAAAATGTGGATTCAGTTTAATTTTCTGTCAGGTCTCCACATTGTCACATCCTCCTGATGGCAAAGGCAAAAAAGTTTTCTCTCTTTGAACGTAGTCGGACTGTTGATCTACATCAGCAAGGCCTCTCGCTGCGTGCCAATGCTGCTGAGGTTGGACATAGTAAGACAGTCATTTTAAACTTCTTAAAAAATCCTGAGGGTTATGGGGAAAATAAGTCAAATAGTAGACTCAAAATAAGTTCACCAGCCCTGAGCCGGAGGATCCAATTGGCTCTCCGTCAAGACACGGTATGATCCTCGGCCTAAATGAAGCTGGTCACTGGTGCCAACTGCAGTCCCATAACCATTAGACGGCATCTGCGAGGGAAGAGTTTAAGAACAAGAAACATCTTCAAAGACCTTATCTCCATTGGCACAAAATTGCCCATTTGGAGTTTGCACGAGAGCACCAAACACGGGACATTGAAAGGTGGAAGAAAGTTTTATTCTCTGATGAGAAAAATTTTACCTTGACGGTCCTGATGGCTTCCAACGTTACTGGCATGACAAAGAGATCCTACCTGAGATGTTTTCTACACGGCACAGTGGAGGGGGCGCCATCGTGATCTGGGGGGCTTTTAAATTTCAATGGAACAACGGAGCTTCAGGTTGTGCAGAGGCGTCAAACGGCAGCTGGTTATGAGGAGATGTCGCAGGGGGCATCCCTCATGATTGAATGGCATGGCATGGCCATCGTCTGTGTGGTAATGACGGGTTTTTCAACAGGACAATGCTGCAGTTCACAATGCCTGACAAAGGACTTCTTCCAGAGAAATAACATCACTCTTTTGAACCATACTGTGTGTTCCCCTGATCTAAAGTCAACTGAGAACATTTGGATGGCAAAGGGAAGTTTACAAAAATGGACACCAGTTCCAGACAGTGGATGCCCTCTCTGAAGCCATCTTCACCACTTGGAGCAACATTCCCACCAGCCTCCTGGAAACACCAGCATCAAGCATGCAAAAAGGAATTTTTGAGGTGATTAAAAAGAATGGCGCAGCTGCACATTACTGAGTCCTTTTTTGAACATTTTATTTCTATTTTAGGGGGTTTGGGATTTTTTTGGGATGTGGTCTTAAACTTTTGATCAGTTGATC
Organism: Paratrypauchen microcephalus; assembly: GCA_036785185.1. Taxonomy (NCBI): domain Eukaryota; kingdom Metazoa; phylum Chordata; class Actinopteri; order Gobiiformes; family Gobiidae; genus Paratrypauchen; species Paratrypauchen microcephalus. The sequence goes on along the minus strand of JAVJIX010000181.1, from coordinate 1,401,173 downwards.
AAATGTTTCAGTTTAATGGTTGTTTGCATTAAATTGCTTACTCAAAAACTTTTCTTGCCTCACTCCCATTTCTTCTTTTTGCATTTTGAAGCAGTACGTAGAACCTTCTTAAAATCCAACAATGTAAAATATGAATTTTTCAACTGGTCTTAAAATTTTGATCAGGAGTGTATGATAACTCTTAGACCATTTAGTGAAAGTACGGCATCTGAAAACTACTCAAAAAGGTACAATTTTACTCCTAAAGTACTGCCCACCTCTAAATATGACAGGCTATTATTAAACTACAACAAATATGGGACGATGTATACCATAAGTCAGTGCTTCTCAATTACTTTCTGTAATGCCCCCCCCCCCCCACACACACACACACCTCTGCATAACATTGTATCCTTTTATTAACATTAAAAACAAAAAAATAAAGAAAGAAACTTCCAACAAAGACTGCACTGTGTTTTTGCACTGAGGACTCAAATATTAATGTGTTTTTAATGCAGATTTGTGCACATTTGTTTACGTTTTACAGAAACGAAACTTAAAACCACATGGCCCATTTGCATAAGCTAAAAGCACTGAAAAAAAAAACGCTCTCTCCTTGTGCCACTGATGCGTCAGCTTCTGTCGGACTAAAGGACACGACTCAGTGGAATATACGTGTTTTTTCTGTGACAGAGGATGTTCTGCTGATGGTGAGTCTGTTCTGTATATCGCGGATTTAAGGTTGCCGACCCCTGCCCCAGAGCGACAATGAGAGCGCCACTGCCCACTACTGTTGTGGATGTGCAATTACACTTAGTTCTAGAACAGTACGGCAAAAAAGCATGTTTCCCAGGGTCACACTGCGCCCCCCCCAGGGGGGCCCACCCCACTATTTGAGAAGCATTGCTATAAGTGGTAGAGTATCTTGCTTTAAATTCAACCTAAGTAAGATTATACTATGAATAATTGAGCAAAGCGGACGACTCTGATTGAATACATAATTGGCGGATCATGGCACAGCTTGAGTGGATGTCATTTTGAAGGACATTTTTCAGCCTAAGTACGGAGGTGGAAGAAGAGCTCCAAATATTCAAAGTACATGATTTAATGTGAGGAGCACAAAAAAACACTCAAGAAGATTACTACAAGAAAAACAGTCTGTGATTTTGACTGAAATGTTTGTAATCAAAGCACAAACTACTTAGACTTAGACAAACCTTAGTGATCCACAAGGGAAATGACTGAACACAGCAGCTCACACATCACAATATTTTATAATAACAAAGAGTCAAAAATATAAATGGTAATACAGTAATACATTCTAAATAAGTAGTAAAAAGATAGCAAGAGACTGGTGTTCAATAAGGCATAACTATATAATTATATAAATGTATATGTACAACTGCGTTTGGTAGTTTTACACTATAGAACCATCCTACTGTACTATGCAAGTCTACAAAATGTGAATGGATCATAAAACAAACCAAAAAAGCAGCTTTATACACTTAGGGAGATTACACTAAATGTTCCTGCAAAGGACATTTTTTAAGCATTTTAAATACAGACAATATAATACATATTCTCATTTGCATAACTCCCAAACAAATCTTATATTACATCAAATTGGATCTTATGAGTTTTAAGCCATTCACACATTTTTCAGTAATCCCGGTTTATCAGTCTCTCTACATCTCCAAAGCCCAAAATGCTCTGTTCCACCTTGTGATGTCATGCAGTTGTAGTTTTCAAATGAACAGCTACTTGTTATCTTGAGTTCGGTAGATCTTGTCAATTCCTGGTCTGAAATGATCCAAATGATTCTAGTGAAGGTGTGTGGAGTTTAAAAACACAGTGGAGCCTGTATAACCACATGACATCACAGGGTGGAACAAAGCGTTTTGTGTCTAGAGAAGAATGCGACCTAAATAAGCAGGTTTGTGTGTGACATGTGTGAATGAAACAAAACACAAGTCCAGGTGTGTTTGTGATGAGGAAATATGAGATCAGTAATATGAGCCCTTCAATGTCATTTGTGTCGTCCCTGATCAAATAAATATTTTTTTTTTTTCTTTCTTCAATATATCTGTCATCTCTAAACAGCGAGGTCCTAGCATCAGATCTGTTGAAGTACTATCCTCCTCCACAGCTCAGCCCTGGTGTGTGTCGGTGCTACAGTGTTTTTCCACTTCACCGACTGAGCCTGAAAAGTGCATTTACTGAACAAACAAAAGGTTTACAGCCCTCAGTCCAAACACCCAAACACACCAAACACCACCCTGGACTAACACACCAAACACCACCCTGGACTACGGATAAATACATGCAGGGCTGAGAGGAAGGGACAGGAATATTGACTACTACTGCTACTGCTATTACTGTACTACTACTACTACTACTACTACTACAATTATAAGGCTACTACTGCTTTTATTACTACTGCTACAACACCACAACAAAATGTACTACTACAAGAATTACTACCACTACTACTAATCAGACCCCCCAGGATTTCGCTGGCATTTTTTGTGATTGTTGCAGGCTAAAATGCCTGAATTTGCGTGAGCTTTTCCAAAAAGTTGCGATGAAAGTTTCGCCCGGTCTTTTGCTGTTATTTTTGTGGACAAATGGCGCCGCAGACATGTTTCTTTGCCATTAGAAGCCGTGTCCCAGTTCCCAGAGTGCACAGTTCGGAGTGTGGTTTGAAGGGCATGTGCGTCATTTCTTTTTTGTCCCATGCGCAGTTAACACGCGTTCACAGACCGCAGTCGTTTCCATGGAAATCGGAGCGTGGACCAAGCGCGTGAAAAAGCACGCTTCACACACTCATATATCCCAGCATGCACCGCGCGCTACTTCTTCTACGGGAGAAAATGGAGTCGGCGGCTGCTTCCTGTAGTTGCGAGACCTGTCGCATTTCGCAGACGGCCATGCGGTCCGCGGAGTGCACTCAGGGCTGAGCAAGTGTGCACCGCCTTGACTGCAGTCTGAGCCCCTTCAAACCACGCTCCGAACTGGGGACACGGCCGCAGTTTGGTTTCGTCACACGGAAGTAAGGCAGAAGGAAGTTGGTCGATGTGAGTTCAATACGTCGCCGATGATTGGTCAAAATTGGTAAAAATTGCGGGAAAGTTGCGGCAATTGGTCAAAATTGCAACACCGCCCTGAATTCACGGAGATTGGCTGAAGTTGCGCTGCGAATTCCTGGAGGGTCTGACTAATGCTACAGATGATGTTACTACTACTGCTACTACTTTAAGCAGTAGAAAACACACAGGGACAAAGAGGAGCTCTGAGGACGAAGAAACATCCAATAGGAAAATAAATTACATTTACATAGAATTTAAAATAACTCCAGGAAAAATAGGGGAGGGATCCAAAATCCATTACTACTACTACTACTACTACTACTACTACTACTACTACTACTACTACTACTACTACTACTACTACTACTACTACTACTACTACTACTACTACTACTACTACTACTACTACTACTACTACTACTACTACTACTACTGTCAAACCAGCCAGCCCTTTCTTAACTCATCATCAAATTCTAGTTTTTGTCATTTCTTGGGTCATTTGAGGTTTCTCTCCATTTTCTTGTTACTTTCACACTTTCACACTGGGCCTGGGAGGATCAATACTACCATCAATAATACCAATAATTTGGTCAGGATGAGACAATGGTTTCCTTTGATGTAACCTCTCTTTTCACTTGTATCCCCACAGCTGTAGCGGTCGAAGCAGCGAGAAGGAGTTTACTGCAGGATTCCAAGCTAGAAGAGAGAACCAAACTTTCTCCTGACCAAATCTGCCAACTGCTGGAAATTTGTCTAAATACCACCTATTTCCAGTTCAGAGGGAACTTTTACAGGCAAATTCATGGCTGTGCGATGGGCTCACCGGTCTCCCCTATCATGGCTAATTTATACATGGAACAATTTGAACAGAGTGCCTTAGCTTCATATCCAGGCACTCCTCCCACACACTGGTTTCGTTATGTTGATGATAATTTTACAAAAATCAAAATTCAAGATTTGGAACCTTTTACTGCACATATAAATTCTGTAGGTCCTAATATCAAATTCACCCGTGAAGATGCCAAGGATAACACATTGGTGTTCTTAGATTGTGCAGTAACGATAGGAGGAGACCGGGGACTCCAAGTAGAAGTCTTCAGGAAGCCCACACACACAGACCAATACCTGCTTTTTGATTCACACCACCCACTGCAGCACAAACTGGGTGTTATTCGGACATTACAACACAGGGCCCAAGTGGTTCCCACAAGCACAGAGGGTAAGGAGAAAGAAGAACAACATGTGCAGGAAGCCCTCTCTGTTTGTGGATATCCCAAATGGGCTGTTAACAAAACCAAGAGAGACAAGGGCAAGAAACAAGATAATAGAGAATCCGAACCCAGGAGGAAAGGGGTAGCGATTCCGTACCTGGCCGGCGTGTCGGAAAAACTACAGAGGATTTTCAGACAATATGAAATTCCAGTTTATTTCAAACCCACAAACACTTTAAGACAAAAACTGGTCCACCCAAAGGACAGAACACCGAGCCACAAACAAAGCAATGTGGTCTACTCCATTCAGTGTAGTGAAGACTGCAGTGAGCGCTATATTGGAGAAACCAAGCAGCCACTTCACAAGAGGATGTACCAACACAGACGGGCGTGCCAGAGTGGACCGTCATCTGCCGTACATCTTCACCTAGAAGCCGCGGGCCATTCTTTTGAGGACAGTGAGGTTCAGATCTTAGCCAGGGAAAAGAATTGATTTGAGAGGGGAGTTAAAGAGGCTATTTTTGTCAAAAAAGAGAATCCTTCTCTGAACAGAAATGGTGGAGTCAGATATAATTTGTCTCCCATCTATAATTCCGTTCTTAAGCCTAGATCAAGCAAACAGGGGAACAATAGGGCTAGAGCCAGGTCAGGGCCAGAGGTGTGAAAAACAGGCGTGTAGGGATGAATAGGGATCGTTATCTAGACGCCAGAGAAACAAAAGACGGAAACCAATGAGATATTTTCGGAAAGTAGTTAGCTAGGTAGCTCCTCCCTGCAGCAAGATATAAGCAAGTGTCTTACCAGTATTCTTATTAGAGCTGACGAAGCCTCTCGGATGAGCGGCGAAACGTTTTCAACCAAACAAACTTTGTCCAGTTGACAAATTGAACTTCTCCTTTTATCACTACCAATAATGATAAAAGGAGAAGTTCAATTTGTCAACTGGACAAAGTTTGTTTGGTTGAAAACGTTTTGCCGCTCATCCAAGAGACTTCGTCAGCTCTGGTTCTAGTGCTGGTTAGACCCTGTTTATATCTCGCTGCAGGGAGGAGCTCACTACCCTGGAATAGCTCTGAAACTATCTCCACTAATCTGTATCTTTTGTTTCTCTGGCGTCTCGTTTAGCATCTCTATTCAGCTCTAGGAGGAGCTCACTGCACTGAGATAGCTCTGAAACTATCTCAACTAATTTGTTCCTTTTTGTTAATCGAATTTCTCTGGCGTATAGTTTAGCATCTCTATTCAGACTAACGACCGTCTCCACCCCTCTGAATAGAGATGCTAAACTATACGCCAGAGAAATTCGAATAACAAAAAGGAACAAATAAGTTGAGATAGTTTCAGAACGGTTTCAGTGTAGGAGCTCCTCCCTGCAGCGAGATATAAACAGGGTCTAACCAGCACTAGAACCAGAACTGACGAAGCCTCTCGGATGAGCGGAGAAACGTTTTCAACCAAACAAACTTTGTCCAGTTGACAAATTGAACTTCTCCTTTGATCATGGATTCTACCTGGACGACTGAGGGACTTTTCCCGCAACTACCAATAATGTTACTAATGTTACTATTGCTACTACTACTACTACTACTACTACTACAGATACCACAAATGCTACTACTACTGATACTACAACTACTACTACTACAGCTACTACTGCTACTTCTATAATTGCTAGTGGCATATCACCCAGTCCTTTCCTTACTTAAACCATGGTTAAATTAATACTTTTTGTCACTTCGTGGGTCATTTGAGGTTTCTCTCCTTTTTCTCGCCCGTTTCACACTTGTGTAATCTCATGCTGGATGTAGTTCGGCTCCACTTTTAGACTTGTCGCTCATTTTCGTCCACATTTCTGAGCATTTCCTTCACTGGATCTGGGACAAAGGCCTCCCCTGCGCTCTGTCCTACTTCAACTGTCCTCCACCTTTGCAAATCCTCCAGAGTCTCTCCATTTTTCACCTCTGTCCACGTGATGCTGTGTAAAACTATTTTACTTTAGCATTTGGACATTTAAGACACCACTACTACAAATATTATTACGACTAGTACTACATCATGTTAGAATGTTGTCAAACCTAACAAACCTGGAGTTGTGTTTTGTTTCATTCACACATGTTTGAGTCTGTCTACATCTCCAGAGCTCCAAATGCTCTGTTCCACCTCGTTAACAGCTCCTTTTACCTTTAATTCAGTAGAGATTGGCAGTTCCAGGTCTGAAATTATCTAAATGATTCTACATATGTGGTTTAAAAACATAATGGAGAGCTTCTGGTATTACAGAATGTTTTCGGTTTGAGAAAAGTATTCAGCCCAAATATGCAGGTTTGTGTGTTTAAAGGTCCCATGGCATGAAATTTTCACTTTCTGAGGTTTTTGAACGTTAATGTGAGCTCCCCCCCCCCCCATGGTTAAAAGTTGCGAAATGTCTAAACTGAGCATTTGCGATCCTTTTCTGCGTAACAAAAAATCGGAGCTCAAACGGGCGATTTTGAACAAGGAAACTTATTGACGTCAGATCGAAAAAAGAAATGCAAATGCAGTTCCACCCCCGTCTGTCTGTACTCAGCGTCTCTGTAAATCACGCCCAGAGAGTTTGGACTGCGGAGGAGCTACGCAATGCGAAATACGTTTTTTTATTTGCCTGGAGGAACTTGCGAGTGTTTCTAGGCTCGGAAGTCCTTTATCTTAGCCTGTGGATATCTGAAACAGCAGTGGTTTAATTTTATTTTCTGTGAAAATGTGTTTTTCAATGGAACGCTTCAAATCTCTCCCCCCGTGCAAAAACAAGGAAGTGGGTCAGAGCGCACAGGCACAGCTGAAAAGGAAAGAGTGGAGAGTTTGGCCACGCCCCCACCCGCTACTATAGGCCATCTCTGTCCTCCTCATTTGCATTCAAGCAACAACGCCCATAATGGAGTGTTCCAGAGTGACATTTATGACTCTTTCTCATCTTATCTCTGTTTCTCATGCACTGAGTGTTGATTTTGAAGAAGGATTCATTTACAGTATTAGGGAACCATTAAGGAGCCATATAAAAGCATCAACAAGTACCATGTCATGGGATCTTTAACATGTGTGAATGAACAAAACACAACTCCAGGTGTGTTTGTGATGAGGAAACAACATTAGAACATAGATCTAAGGACAGCTACTGCGTCTTTAACAAAATATAGACCAGTGGACATATGTCGTCCTCCACTCTTGGCTCTGAATGATGCAGTGGTAGAGTTCTGTGGACATGAGCTGAATAAAGAGTCGCCGTATGTGTTTACTGAACCTGAGCTGCTCTTGGCTTAAATCCACCCCAGTGTGTGACGGGTCACCAGGGGTCACCAGGGGTCACCAGGGGTCACAGGGAGCACAGTTCTGGAGAGAGCGAGTGACGTGACCTTATGGAAAGTCACAGCCAATCAGAGTAACAGACAAAAAGGCTGGGCACTAACAATGAGAAAATCTGTTTTAAAGGTGCATTGTATAACTTTTCTGGTGGAGATTGTCATGTGTTTGTGTCCATGGAGATGTTGGCAACAGTAGTAGTACAGTTCCTAAGTTCCTATAGTTCCTAAGCCTGAATCTTAAGTCTTTCTTTTCTGCTTAGTGGTTCTGATTTGAATAATTTCATTTAAAAGTGCTGCGTAACATTTCTGCTGGAGAGTCCTTCATTATGTTATTTTGTTGCCATGGAGATGTTATCATTTTGCCAATAAAGCTCCACAGCGTAACCCTATCTCCAAGGAAACAAGCACGGGACATAATGAGGCCGGTTACAGAGGTGACCACGGTCAGAATAAGAATTTGAAAGTTATTTTCAAACTGTTGAAGAGTCGATGCAAAGAAATAACTTCAGACAAAAACAAATCTGGACAATAATGTTTAAAGGTGCATTGTGTAACATTGTGTCCATAGAGATGTTTGTACATGTTTGTAACATTTAATTAGATATTTATTACGTTTTAATAGCTCATTTTTACAGTCTGTCAGTGTTGTGTCTTGTCTCCATGGAGATGTTATATTTTGGTCTATAATGTTCCACAGTGACAGTGATGCGTTTAACCTCCTCCACGGAAACAATCGAGGGACAAGTTACAGGTCAAATCCATTTTCAGCAATAATTACCTGTAATTAGTTCTGTAATAATTCATTCGTGTAACTGAAAATAAAGGATGAATTTTATATCTGACTGTTGAATATTCTGTGCAAAGCATAGAGAAGGCGGCCAACCAAATGTTACATAATACAGCTTTAAAACAAATCCTACCTACATATAGTGCTATTTTAAACTACAGTGGTACCTCACATTACGAATGACCCAACAAACGAAAATTTCAAGTTACGAAACGCGAAAATCTCAAAAATTCAAATAATGCGCGCTCAGCCACACACATTATACGCTTTTCTCAGACTGGATTTAAATTTTCTCACATTTGTCTCTCGTTTAAACACTCAAACTTTCATAGATTTTCAACAAAATTATTAATAGTGAAGTGTGGGGGGAAGGGGGAGGGGGGAGAAAACTGCGCTCTGACACGTGTGATAGCGCAGCATGACCCGGCGCGGGGCTGACAGCAGGTCTAGACCTGGACTAAACCAGGACTAGACCTGGACTAGACCTGGACTAAACCAAGACTAGACCAGGTGGATTAAAGCGCTGCGCGCGGGTCTATTTCCTGGTTTCGTTTCGAGTCACGGCTGAGGCGAGCAGCGAGAGGGACCGCACGCAGTCTGAGCGCATGAACGAACGCATGCAAGAGCCGCGGTGGTCTAATCCTGGTCTAGACCTGGTCTAGACCTGGTCTAGAGGGACAGGTCTAGAGGAGGCACGGTTTGAGCACGGGTCTCGTTCATACGCTCAGACTGCGTGTGGTCCCTCTCGCTGCTCGCCTCAGCCGTGACTCGAAACAAAACCAGGAAATAGACCCGCGCGGCGCTTTAATCCACCTGGTCTAGTCCTGGTTTAGTCCAGGTTTAGACCTTGGTCTAGACCTGGTATAGTCCACGTTTAGTCCTGGGTCTACAGTCTCTACGCAGAACACAATGTTACACTATAAAAAAAAGTTACACTATATAAAAAAAAAACTTGGATCGGGGCCTTGGAACGAATCAGGCTTTTTCCATTGAAATAGCTACTCAACTTACGAAAAATTCACGTTATGAAACCACTTCTGGAACTAATTAATTTCATAAGGTGAGGTACCACTGTAGATCCAACAAAGCTTCTACTATTTTAGACAAATCAGGAAAAAATGACTTGGTATTCCTATAATTCCTTTGTTCAGACCAAGGTTTAGTTTTTTCCTCAGAGTGGTGGACTATAAACCAGGACATGGGAGCATTTTTACTCTCACACACCTGGGATATTGTCAGACTAAAGGTGGCGCTGTAGTCCCACCTCCACTGGTAGGAAGACAGCGCCAAAACCTGAAAAAAGGGACAATGCAAGATAATGCAAAAGAGAAAACATGTACTTATAAATATGCAGGATTGTCCAAAGCTCATTTCCATGTCACAAGTACAGTCAAAATCCGAGCTACAACAACTTCCCAAGAACAAAATGGAGATTGTCGGTCCCAGGATGTGTGTAAACTGTGTGTGGACTCGACAGAATTATCAGAGAAGGTGATAGATTCACACCGTGTCACGTTATTTTGACACAAACCGAGAAGCGACGTTAAACTTATCACACGAATCTGAGACACCAAAGCACTGCACGGTTTCACATGAACTCTGACTAGAATTATGACACATTTAAAGCAGATCTATGATGTCAAATCCACTTTTCAGAGCTTTTAACCATGTACAGTTGTTTCCGCTTCTCTTTGACCCTCTCGAAGTTGTATTTGTGCCGTACATATATGCCCACTGCTCGTTACTTATGTCGTTCTCCAGTTTCATTTTTCTTCATTAGAGAAACACATTGGATTTGGTGCTGTTGCTTAGTCATTTTGATACATATGAAAAAAAATCCTCTGCTCGCGACTGTGATCTGCAGCTATCCATCCATGCATGCAATTCTACCAACACTTCTTATTTCAGTCTTCAGTTTCAATAACGCTCTTTGTGCTCTGGATCCACATTTTAACAAATTAAATCACCATACAAATTGTAATTAACATGCTCGTCAGACCCGTAGAGAGTCTTCTGTAACATTAGCGCTATTTCCAAATCAAACTAATCAGATATATGTATAAAATGTGGTGTGTTTATAGTGTCAGGAAGGGCATCTGGCAATTAACAAGCTACATCAGTGCCAGTCCACAAAGTTCATTTACACATGCAGCCATTAGGGTTGTCAAAAGTGTAGAAAATCAGATACTAATCAATACTAAAACTATTATCGAAACTAGATACTCATTTGAACAAATATCAACACTAAAATGTTCCATTCACAGGGCAGAAGTGAAGCTTCCTCAATAGTTTTAGAACGATCCTGAGCTGTATGGAACCTACCTGGACCACTGATTTACACTGATATAATCCCACACAGGAAAAGAAAAGAAAGAACTATGATTTAATGTTCAGGAATCAGGAATCAGGAAGGTTTTTATTGCCATATGAGTGACCAGGTTCACAACATTAGGAACTTGCTTCGATACCTGGAGCGGACAGACACTCCGAGCACCAGGGCTGCCATTCGCGGCGCCAACTTGGTTACAACAGAGTAGAGAAAAAAGATGCAGACAATTTTACATCATGTAATGACAGAAAAAACAATTGGAGAGGTAAACATACGGTGATCTTTTTCTTTGGCAACAGAAGGAAGGGAGGGGGGGGGGGTCAGATTGGAAATCAATAATTGATCGGAAACTGACGCAGAGGCAGACTTACTAAATAGACAGGGGAGAGTGTTTTACATAAAAATGTCAGTGTGAGCCGAATGGAATGTGTTGTTTTCTTTTGTAGCGTGCTGTGTAAGATAAGGCCCCAGCTGTGACCTTGGACGTGTTTGTGCAGAAGATGTAGTCAAAACAAAGTCCAGTTGAATCACATTTTCAGAACAGTTAATTACACCGGGAAATTTAGCATAATCAATACATTTTTAGAACCCAGATGAACAGACAATTTGCCAGAACCCTGGTTTCTGCCAGGCCCCCAACTTCATGCCACCAAGCAGGACTGTGCGACTCGTTGAAAATCACATTTTATTGTCTAAATACAGAGTGGTTTTTTTATGATTATTATTATTATCACCATGGTATCAGAATCAATACATGTCTATTCCTTAGTCAAGTTTAAAATGTTAGTTTAGTGACAACACGATCAGCCAAATGTATTCATGGGTTTCAGCTTCCTGTTCGCTGCAACATTTTGAGAACTTAATGGCTGTGATGGCGGGTCTATTCCTGCGTAATGATGATGGCATAATCAGAAGGATGTTTTTGGATTGTTTAATTAATGAAGTTTGCCAAAAAAAAAGTTTGAAGAGTGCTATATACAAGGCAGTGAAGCAAAAAGATACTTACAATATGTACACACAACTGCAGAAATCTGCTTCATAAATCATCAGCTCGAGGTTTATCCACCAAGGCTCCTCCCCCAAGCCACCGGGCTTTCCTCACTAAAACCCAATCCACAAAAATACAGACAAATACATGAAAATACCTTTGATAAAATGGCCATGTCTCTGCGCCTGTAGCAGAAGTAGGAAAAATAATATTGATAATTTACCGATATTTTGTGATGACGTCACTGTGTCGTCAGATGCCAACGTCCTGCGCGTGGCGAAAGAAACAGGAAGTGCGATAGGCGCTCGGTTTGGCAGTGGGATTTGGACACAGGTTTGAAGTTTGAAGAAAACAATGTTATGATTTTACAGTGGACTTGTGGAAAAGATATAATATTTTGTTTTAAATTGTTCATCACTATAGCAGCAAGAATGTTTAATGTTGCACCTAATTATTATTATTATTATTATTATTATTATTATTATTATTATTATTATTATTATTATTATTATTATTATTAATTAATTTATTTATTTATCCATCCATTCATCCATTTTCTTCCGCTTATCCGGGGCCGGGTCGCGGGTGCAACAGTCTAAGCAGGGACTCCCAGACCTCCTTCACCCCGGACACTTCCTCCAGCTCCTCCGGGGGGACCCCAAGGCGTTCCCAGGCCAGCCGGGACACATAGTCCCTCCAGTGTGTCCTGGGTCTTCCCCGGGGCCTCCTCCCGGTGGGACATGCCCGGAACACCTCCTGAGGGAGGAGTCCAGGAGGCGTCTGGAACAGACGCCCAAGCCTCAGCTGCTCCGCTCGATGTGGAGGAGCAGCGGCTCTACTCCGAGCCCCTCCCGTGTGACTGAGCTCCTCACCCTATCTCTAAGGGAGCGTCCAGCCACTCTGTGGAGGAAACTCATTTCGGCCGCTTGTATCCGCGATCTCGTCCTTTCGGTCATTACCCAGAGCTCATGACCATAGGTGAGGGGAGGAACGGAGATCGACGGTAAATTGAGAGCTTTGCCTTTTGGCTCAGCTCCCTCTTCACCACAACGGTCCGGTACAGCGACCGCATCACAGCCAGCGCTGCACCGATCCACCTGTCAATCTCACGCTCCATCCTCCCCTCACTCGAGAACAAGACCCCGACATAGTAATAGTCATAGTTTGCTTTATTGTCTAAAACAATCATGTACATGTACATAGAGTGAATTCGAAATTTCGTTTCCCCACTAACCCTAACCCTAACCCAGGCAGGACAGTGATAGAGTGGGTAGGGGAGGGGCCACGTACATGCGCGCACCGCCGACTGGGAGATGCAGAGTAGAAAAGATGCAGTACACTCAGTGACAATTTAACAACATGTAATGACAGAAAAACAATTGGAGATATAACATACGGTGATCTTTTTCTTTGGCAACATAAGGAAGGGTGTGGGGGGGGGGGGATCAGATTGGAAATCAATGAAATTGATTGAACCGAGAGCAGAGATCAGACTTTTACTAAAAGACAGGGAAGATTTTACAATCGTGTCAGTGTTGTGAATAATCCAAATGTGTGTGCCATGTTTATGTAGAGTCCAGATAACAAAACCACATCTGTGGCCTTGGAAGTGTTCAGGGAGAAGTGAAAACACAGAGAAGTGTTGGAGCCACAGATTTTCACAGGGAGACCGAATTTATCCAAAGGGATTAATTTAGCATTGATGAAATACATTTTTAGAGAGGCACGGACTCCCCACCCACCCAGAGAGGGCAAGACACCTTTTTATTTATTTATTTTATTTTATTTATTTTATTTATTTATTTATTTATTTTATTTATTTATTTATTTATTTATTTATTTATTTATTTATTTATTTTTTATGGTATTGAGTATCAAGTCTGTTCTTTAGTGTTGAAATCAAGTTTTAAATGTTAGTTTAGTGACACTATCGGCCAAATGTATTCATGGTTTCTGCTTCTTGTTCTCTGCAACATTTTGAGGACTTAATCCCATTCAAAATATATAATATTTAGTTTTAAATTGTTCATTGCTATAGCAGCAGTCCTAATTACTCGTTTTTTAACAACTGAATTTCTAGTTTCAATTTTCAGATTTGAGTGGCTGCACACACATGACATCTTCTGAAAAAAAAATGAGCAGTCAAATTATTTTCAGAGAGGATCTTATGATGTGACAAAAACCTGGCCTCGTCCTGGTCCTGCTCCAAGTTCAGTCCCAGTTTTGGTGTAGCTCGTGTGCGAGTGTGAACACAGATTTATATTGGATCCTTCCCAACACGCAAAGGCAAAATAAGAACTGAAAATTGGTTTGAAATGGTGTGAGGAGCATTTCTAAATTCTAGACCACTCACCATCTGGATGTCTGAAAAATGCATAATGTTGTTTGGTGTTTTTCGAGTCTAATCCGTGATTCTGCTCATTAGTTAGGAGTAAATGTAGCGTAAGGAAGGAGCTGCCGGGTAAGACTCTTCACAGCAGAGACTTGGGCCTTATGTTGTGTCATAGACTTTATGTTGATGAATGTAAACAAAGCTATAGCATAATGAGCTGTTACACTTTCAGATGACCTGCTGAGTCTGCATTCTGTGGGCCAGTGGTTGTTAATCATATTCTGTACTTAGTAGTGTCACAATATTCAAATTTCACACTCAATTTCTATACTAAGGAATAGACTCAATACTTAATACCGATTCTGATACCACAATGATCATTAAAAATGTGATTTTCAACATGAAATCAATAGACTTAAACTTAGACAACTTTATTTATTGACAGTAGCTCACTCATCACAATATAATAATAGCAAAAACAGATGGTAGAGCTAAAAAAATAGACAGGTGTCAAATGAGACATAATTATTAAAATAAATGTATATGTACAAGTAATAACATAGACAAATAAGTAATAAAATAAAATATAAAATCACAGCTACATACAAGAGACAGATACTAGTACTTTCTTGTATATTCCCATGTGTTCTTCTATGTGTGTATATGTATATGTGTGTATATGTATATGTGTGTATATGTATATGTGTGTATATGTATATGTGTGTACTGGGTCAGGTCCTGTAGGTCCGTGGGTGTGTACTCTGTGTACTCTGTGTACTCTGTGTACTCTGTGCACTCTTATACTTGTTCTGATCCAGATCGTTCTAAAGACGTTCAGGAAAGGTTCATTTCTGTCTTGTGAATGGGACTTTTTCAGTATCCATACCTGCTCTAGTTTCAATACGAGTTTTAATATCTGATCTTGGCACGGTGGCTGAGTGGGTAGCACTCATGCTTCACAGCAAGAAGGTTCCGGGTTCGATCCCCGGGTCGCCCAGACCTTTCTGTGTGTGTTCTGTGTGGAGTTTGCATGCATGGTCTGGGTTCGATCCCCGGGTCACCCGAGCCTTTCTGTGTGGAGTTTGCATGGGCAGTTTCCGGGCACTTTTTTTTCCCCCACCAACCCAAAACATGCACCATAGGTACCTCCAGCTTTGGTCCTGACCAAGCCGAAGCAAGAAGATCCTGGAGATGGTCCCCGGGCGCAGTAATGTGCTGCTCACTGCTCCTAATAACAGGATGGGTTAAATGCAGAACTGGAATTTCCCCACTGTGGGACTAATAAAGGCAGAGCTTTCTTTCTTCTTTCTTTCTTGACAACCCACTGACTAAAATATATTTACTTTACATTTTTTGACAACGTTGTACTTCTCTGAGTACTCGGAGTATTTCAGTATATTGTATATAATGTAACAGTCCTGTTAATCTGCTCAGTCTTCAAAGTTCAAAGTCAACTTTATTGTCAATTCTGCCACATGTGTTGGACACAGTGAAACTGCGTTTCTCTCTGGCCAAGCAAAAAGACAGTACAAAATACAACATAAGGACAATACAAAAACTATCTAAGACTAAATCTAAAAAGTCGTGCAAAGAATAGGCTTGACAGCCTGGAGTGGGCCCGGAGACTCCGGTACCTTCTCCCTGAGGGCAGGAGGCTGAACAGGCTGTGTGAGGGGTGGCTCGGGTCACCCACAGTGCCGGACGCTCTGTGGGTGAGGCGGAAGGAAATGCTCCTATACTGTGCCATTTTCATGGCAATTTTGACAAATTTTTGTATCATAAACATTTTAAAATCGGGCAGAATTGTGGCTCCTCTGTGCACCACGCAGGGATATGAGCTACAGTTAGTACTGATATTTAGTACTGATATTTAGTACTGATATTTAGTACTGATATCAGACACCCGCTTCTCTTGCCTTTCCTGAGTTACGGGGGTTTTCACTGTTCAAGTCAAATATATCTTGAAAAATATGCATTTTACTGTGAGTGGAGTTGCCTTTCCACAGATCTGAATCACAACTGTACATGGGCTGCTACACATTGACAGTAGTGAAGATTCAGATCAGAGCAACTTTTTAGGTTTAAACCAACTGGATGTCAGCCCTGAAACTGAGAACCTAAATGAGAACATATCTAAAATGACTTAAAGGAATAGGAACATTTTTACAATCTGGACCTTATTTCAACGTCATTTACTCACACATTGTACTTTGGCTGGATATGGGATTACAGGCCACTTTTCAAAAGTGTAGACTAACACATTGAGCTTTTGTCATTTGAAAAGTGCTAAAGTTTGTGTTATTTGGTGACCACAACCGTCTGCCCCGAGCACTCACGTTAAACAGATATCGCTAAACTACAAAATGACACCAAAGTACAATGGGTGAGGAAATGACGTTGTTTTATCACCGAAATAAGGTCCAGATTGTAAAAATGTTACTACTTTAAGAAAAGAAGAAGTCGTCTGATTTGTGCGTTAGAAAACTCCAGGACCCAATGACTTCTACAGAAGTAAACATCATCACAAAGAGCCGTGCAGCTGTTGGCGCCTTCGATGGATAACTGCAGATTACAGTAGAAAGCTTTTTTATTTGTACCAAAATGACTGAGACACGGTTGAATCCTGTGTATTATGTACTGGTGGCGATGAAACTTTCCAG
Organism: Paratrypauchen microcephalus; assembly: GCA_036785185.1. Lineage (NCBI taxonomy): Eukaryota > Metazoa > Chordata > Actinopteri > Gobiiformes > Gobiidae > Paratrypauchen > Paratrypauchen microcephalus. The sequence continues at coordinate 1,384,463 of JAVJIX010000181.1, read as the reverse complement.
GATTTGATTGGCAATATGGCATCTTAAAATGAGATTAAGAAGCTCAAACATGAACTTGTCGGGAGTAAATGATGAGGGGGAAAATCTATAACATGGTTAAAAGCTTTTAAAAGTTGATTTTGCACATTAGGTCTGCTTTAAGACTACAAAGCCGGTAATTATTCCTGATCCTGAAAAATTATTGTTCTTTTTAATAGAATTATAAGCTTACAAACTGTTCATTTAGATGCATAAAACTGGAGCTTTAAAACACAAGTTCCATCATCTGCAGATCACATTTCGGAGTATTTCTGGTCAAATGTATCCTGTGATTTAAAGCCTGTGTATCTCACGACTCAACACACAAACTGCCTCTTCTCTCAGTGTTTCTGCTTGAACTTTAAATCCAGCCCCATTATGTAGAAACCCATCTGCACCACAGCGCACAGATCTGCTACACGAAGGCACGCCGGGTAATTACACAGTTCTACACTGACCTGTGGGCACCCGTGGGCCCGAGCGACACAAGACAAAGGAGTCCAGTGTAGAGGGGCAGGTAAAATGACAGGTGAGATGACAGGCGCACAGAAGATAGGGACATAATGTGATAACTATTAAAAGAAACATGGTACAACTTCACAATGTGCAGACATTAGTGGACCGACAAGAAGGAGGAGGAGAAGAAGAAGAAGAAGAAGAAGAAGAAGAAGAAGAAGAAGAAGAAGAAGAAGAAGAAGAAGAAGAAGAAGAAGAAGAAGAAGAAGAAGAAGAAGAAGAGTGAAGGACACAGTTTACTTTGTATGATACTAACTACTTAAGACTTTTCTAGAGAATTTGCTATTTGCGATTTAAAGATACACTATGTAACTTTACTGGTAGGGTATGCCATCAGCTTGTTTCCATGGAGATGAGGTGGAATGGTCCACACTACTGATACTTTGCAGTGATATCAGTGATGCTGGGGGTGTCCTACGTGTGCGTCTATATAGTGGAATGTTACGCGGTTACCATGGTGACACAATGAACACATTAGAAAATACAGACACAAAAGTTTTAAGAAAAAAAATACTAAATGGATTTAAACGGCACATTTTCAACAGTCTGTGATAAATAAGAGTTTGTGGTCCTGTCGGAGTTTGATTTTCAACCAAAAGGTGAGAACTGAAAAACTGACGGTTAATGCGAGCTCATTTGTGACGGTAATTTTAAGTGAGACTGTTGTAGGCACATTGTGTGAAAACAAAGCTCAGATTAAAGTCTAACAGAGCGTCACACAGAGTAGTGCCTCTAGTTAGCGTCACACCCCCAGGGGATGCTGATGACATCTGCAACGTACCAATTCATGGGGTTCAGCCTCCTATTATATCTGCAACTTTTTAGGACTTTTTCCCATTACAATTATAATTTTTCGTTTTAATTTGTTAGTTTCTATGGCAACAGTATTCATTTTTCATCATTGTGAAATCCATGACTAGAGTTAAATTTACCATCTATCTTGCATTTTTTTATATTTAGTTGCTCAAAAACACCTTGAAAAAACAAACATTCTTAGTGAAAATGGGACGGCCTCTCCACGGATCTGACCTGTAACGGCCTAAAGCAAAAAACCCTCATTACTGTTTATTTTGTACAACTTTTGTGCCTTTTTATTGTTATTATTAGTTTGTACGACCATAACATATGTACGTGTGTATGTATATACAGTATGTGTTTATGCATATGTATAGTACAGTATATAGTATAGTATATAGTATATAGTATATAGTATAGTATATAGTATATAGTATATAGTATAGTATATAGTATATAGTATATAGTATATAGTATATAGTATAGTATAGTATAGTATATAGTATAGTATAGTATAGTATATAGTATATAGTATATAGTATATAGTATAGTATAGTATAGTATATAGTATATAGTATATAGTATACAGTATATAGTATATAGTATTGTATAGTATATAGTATATAGTATAGTATAGTATAGTATATAGTATATAGTATATAGTATATAGTATATAGTATAGTATAGTATAGTATATAGTATATAGTATATAGTATACAGTATATAGTATATAGTATTGTATAGTATATAGTATATAGTATAGTATAGTATAGTATATAGTATATAGTATATAGTATATAGTATAGTATAGTATAGTATATAGTATATAGTATATAGTATACAGTATATAGTATATAGTATTGTATAGTATATAGTATATAGTATAGTATAGTATAGTATATAGTATATAGTATATAGTATATAGTATATAGTATAGTATATAGTATAGTATATAGTATATAGTATATATTATATAGTATATAGTATATAGTATATAGTATATAGTACAGTATATAGTATAGTATATAGTATATAGTATATAGTATAGTATATAGTATATAGTATATAGTATAGTATATAGTATATAGTATATAGTATATGTGTATTTATATTGAAGACAGATTTCACTCTTTCTCTTCCTGCTGCATGTGCTTGGCATGTTACTCCATATATTTATGCAGGAGGAGAGGAATAATGTGTTTGGCCCAAGGACACAACAACAGTATTCATACATGTGCACTGGCTTTCCCGTAGTGCTCTGTATTTATGTATTAATAGTTGCTCAAGGCCTAGTTTTGGCCTGGGTTAGACCTGAATTAGTCCTGGTTTAGTTCTGGAGTAGATCTGGTTTAGACCTGGTTTAATCCCTGGGTTAGACCTGTTTTAAACCTGGTTTAGTCCTTGATTAGACTTAGTTTAGTCCTGGATTAATCCCGGTTTAGTCTCTATGTTTGTTAGTTTAGTCCTACATTAGACCTGGTTTAGTCCTGAGTTAGACCTGGTTTAGTCCTACATTAGACCTGGTTCAGTCCTACATTAGACCTGGTTTAGTCCTACATTAGACCTGGTTCAGTCCTACATTAGACCTGGTTTAGTCCTGAGTTAGACCTGGTTTAGACCTGTGTTAGACCTGGTTTAGTCCTACATTAGACCTGGTTTAGTCCTGAGTTAGACCTGGTTCAGTCCTACATTAGACCTGGTTTAGTCCTACATTAGACCTGGTTCAGTCCTGAGTTAGACCTGGTTTAGTCCTACATTAGACCTGGTTTAGTCCTACATTAGACCTGGTTCAGTCCTACATTAGACCTGGTTTAGTCCTACATTAGACCTGGTTCAGTCCTACATTAGACCTGGTTTAGTCCTAGATTAGACCTGGTTCAGTCCTACATTAGACCTGGTTTAGTCCTGAGTTAGACCTGGTTTAGACCTGTGTTAGACCTGGTTTAATCCTACATTAGACCTGGTTTAGACCTGAGTTAGACCTGGTTCAGTCCTACATTAGACCTGGTTTAGTCCTGAGTTAGACCTGGTTCAGTCCTACATTAGACCTGGTTTAGTCCTACATTAGACCTGGTTCAGTCCTACATTAGACCTGGTTTAGTCCTGAGTTAGACCTGGTTCAGTCCTACATTAGACCTGGTTTAGTCCTACATTAGACCTGGTTCAGTCCTACATTAGACCTGGTTTAGTCCTGAGTTAGACCTGGTTTAGACCTGAGTTAGACCTGGTTTAGTCCTACATTAGACCTGGTTTAGACCTGTGTTAGTCCTGGTTTAGTCCTACATTAGACCTGGTTTAGACCTGTGTTAGTCCTGGTTTAGACCTACATTAGACCTGGTTTAGACCTGTGTTAGACCTGGTTTAGACCTACATTAGACCTGGTTTAGTCCTACATTAGACCTGGTTTAGACCTGTGTTAGACCTGGTTTAGTCCTACATTAGACCTGGTTCAGTCCTACATTAGACCTGGTTTAGTCCTACATTAGACCTGGTTCAGTCCTACATTAGACCTGGTTCAGTCCTACATTAGACCTGGTTTAGTCCTACATTAGACCTGGTTTAGTCCTACATTAGACCTGGTTTAGTCCTACATTAGACCTGGTTCAGTCCTACATTAGACCTGGTTTAGTCCTACATTAGACCTGGTTCAGTCCTACATTAGACCTGGTTCAGTCCTACATTAGACCTGGTTCAGTCCTACATTAGACCTGGTTTAGACCTGTGTTAGACCTGGTTTAGACCTGTGTTAGACCTGGTTTAGTCCTACATTAGACCTGGTTCAGTCCTACATTAGACCTGGTTTAGTCCTGAGTTAGACCTGGTTTAGACCTGAGTTAGACCTGGTTCAGTCCTACATTAGACCTGGTTTAGTCCTACATTAGACCTGGTTCAGTCCTACATTAGACCTGGTTTAGTCCTGAGTTAGACCTGGTTCAGTCCTACATTAGACCTGGTTTAGTCCTACATTAGACCTGGTTTAGTCCTACATTAGACCTGGTTCAGTCCTACATTAGACCTGGTTTAGTCCTACATTAGACCTGGTTTAGTCCTACATTAGACCTGGTTCAGTCCTACATTAGACCTGGTTCAGTCCTACATTAGACCTGGTTCAGTCCTACATTAGACCTGGTTTAGACCTGTGTTAGACCTGGTTTAGACCTGTGTTAGACCTGGTTTAGTCCTACATTAGACCTGGTTTAGTCCTACATTAGACCTGGTTTAGACCTGTGTTAGACCTGGTTTAGTCCTACATTAGACCTGGTTTAGTCCTACATTAGACCTGGTTTAGACCTGTGTTAGACCTGGTTTAGACCTGTGTTAGACCTGGTTTAGTCCTACATTAGACCTGGTTTAGTCCTACATTAGACCTGGTTTAGTCCTGAGTTAGTCCTGGTTTAGTCCTACATTAGACCTGGTTTAGTTCTACATTAGACCTGGTTTAGTCCTGAGTTAGTCCTGGTTTAGTCCTACATTAGACCTGGTTCAGTCCTACATTAGACCTGGTTTAGACCTGTGTTAGACCTGGTTCAGTCCTACATTAGACCTGGTTTAGTCCTACATTAGACCTGGTTTAGTCCTACATTAGACCTGGTTCAGTCCTACATTAGACCTGGTTTAGTCCTACATTAGACCTGGTTTAGTCCTACATTAGACCTGGTTTAGTCCTACATTAGACCTGGTTCAGTCCTACATTAGACCTGGTTTAGACCTGGTTCAGTCCTACATTAGACCTGGTTTAGACCTGTGTTAGTCCTGGTTTAGTCTCTGTGTTTCCTGCTTTAGCACAGCTCTTGTTCTGCAGTTGTCACTACTCCTTAAACATGATCTTGTTTTCTCCACAACCATTTTCTTTCTGCTTTAAAAATCTTTCCGCACAGATTTGTAGCTCAGGCTCTCGTGTCTCTGCCTCTTCTTGCTTAGCTCTCCTCACCTCCAGCCGGCAGTAAGAATCTTATGTCCTATTTTCTGTTTTAATGTAAGATTTAACCAACCCAGCCCCTGCTCCAGCCCCTGCTCCACTTCTTAAGCATTCCTGGCATGAACGCAGATGTAAATTATGTGGGAGGGATGCACATTCTACAACTGATTTGTATCTTTAAAACTGCTGTAAAAACACACATCAACATCAACCATTTTTCACATTCAAGTCAACTGAAAAGCTCATCTTAATCCCATGTCAAACGTGTCATATTTTTGAATGGAGCAGTTTATATCAGAGGTCTTCAAATGGGGGTCGCAGAGGTATTTTTTTTTTTTCACTGGGTTCTGTCTGTTCGCTCCTTCATCACGTCTGTCTCTCTCTCTCTTCATTCCCTCATCTCTCACTAACTGACAAACTGCAAACACGTCGGCCCGGATTTGATCATTTCTTCCTGGCGACATGTGCAGAGTTCCGTTACAGCTTCACTTTTACACTTAGTGGAAGCTCTGCACGTACTACCACACATCAGGAAGTGCCCAGGCACCTTCATTCCCTGGACACACTGACCAGGCTCCGCGCTCCGCAGTCAGCATCAGTATCAGCATCAGCATCAACATCAGCATCAGCATCAGCATTAGTATCAGTATCAGCATCAGCATCAGCATCAGCATCAGCATCAGCATCAGCATCAGCATTAGTATCAGCATCAGCATCAGCATCAGCATCAGCATCAGCATCAGTATCAGTATCAGTATCAGTATCAGTATCAGCATCAGCATCAGCATCAGCATCAGCATCAGCATCAGCATCCTCTCTGCCCGCGGAGCGACCGGGAGGGCAGTCATGTCTTCCCTCTCACTCCTCAGATCAGAATGACCGGAAAAGTTCCATGTTCAAAGTTCAAGTTCAAATTTCAAAGTCAGCTTTATTGTCAAAAACCACATGTACAGGTCGCACACACGGGATTTGAAATTGCAGCGCCCCCTAGGCCCACAGTGAACATAAAACATGTGATAAACAAGACAATAAACACCAGGACTGAAACATCACATATACCTGTAGTAAAAGTACTACTACTACTGCTACTACTACTACTACTACAAAAACATCACATATACCTGTAGCTAAAGTACAAGAACAAAACTCCAGATCTTGTCCGTGCGCACTGCTCTCGTTCAGTCTGATCATTAAAGGTCCCATGACATGGTACTTGTTGATGCTTTTATATGGCTCCTTAATGGTTCCCTAATACTGTAAATGAATCCTTCTTCAAAATCAACACTCGGTGCATGAGAAACAGAGATATGATGAGAAAGAGTAATTTTTCTCTCTCTGGAACACTCCATTATGGGCGTTGTTGCTTGAATGCAAATGAGGAGGACAGAGATGGCCTATAGTAGAGGGTGGGGGCGTGGCCAAACTCTCCACTCTCAGCTGATCCATTTCCGTGTTTTTGCACGGGGGGAGAGATCTGAAGCATTCCATTGAAAAATAAACACATTTCCACATAAAATAAAATTAAACCACTGCTGTTCAAAGGTCCAGAGGCTCAGATAAAGGACTTCCGAGCCTAGAAACACTCGGACGTGCCTCCAGGCAAATAAAAAAACGTATTTCGCATTGCCTAGCGCATTCGCAGTCCAAACTCTCTGGGCGTGATTTACAGAGACGCTGAGTACAGACAGACGGGGGTGGAACTGCATTTGCATTTCTTTTTTCGATCTGACGTCAATAAGTTTCCTTGTTCAAAATCGCCCGTTTGAGCTCCGATTTTTTGTAACGCAGAAAAGGATCGCAAATGCTCAGTTTAGACATTTCACAACTTTTAACCATGGGGGGGGGGGGCTAAACAGGGTAGGGGAGCTCACATTAACGTTCAAAAACCTCAGAAAATGAAAATTTCATGCCATGGGACCTTTAAAGAAAAGTCACACTTTTAGCCTATTGATCTGGCCTTCTTAGAGTCACCGCGAGCACACACAAAGTGCAGCTTAAACTTCAGGCCTGAGCTTTGGACAGACTCAGGCTTCTTTCTGTCATGGAACGAGTTGAGGCTTAAGATGGAGATGGAGCTAGTTTCAGCTCAGGATTTCAGGATAAGCCTGGACTTGTTAAGCGACTTGATGGAACACCCCCCTAGTATCAATAACAGAGTAGCTACAGTATGTTTAGACACTATGCCTAATTTAATCTAAAACACAATTGTATGCCGTATATACAGCAGGGGTCCCAGCTCCAGCTCTCCGTCAGTGTGGGGGTCCCTGAAGAGCCCTGGTCCTGGTCTATGTCATGATTTACACCAAACTGACTCCTGTGAGCTTTAAGCCATGTTATAATGTTGTTACCTCATCAAAACACACCTGGAGTTGTGTTATGTTTCAATCCTGGTTCATTAGTCTGTCTACATCTCCAAAGCTTAAAATGCTCCTTGTGATGTCATGATGTGGTTTCAAGTGAACAGCCACATTTACCTTCACAGTAGTTCAGGAGAGACATTTCCAGAGCTGAAATCATCCAAATGATTCTAGTGAAGATGTGTGGAGTTTAAAAACACAGTGAAGCACTTCCTGTATTACCACATGACATCACAAGGTGGAACAGAGTGTTTTCTGTTTGAGAGAAGAACTCAGTGTAAATCTGCAGGGTTTGTGTGTTACACATGTGTGAATGAAACAAACACAACTCCAGGAAACAACATTATCACATATATCTGAAAATAGTATAAAATGAGCTCTTTAAAGGTACACTATGTAACTTTTTAGTGGAACGTTCATGTCATCTGCTTCTCTCCCTAAAGATGGTGCTGGCAAATGACACCACCAGGCCAAGTTACAGGTCAGATCTGTGGAAAGGCAAGCCCACAATAAGACTAACACGTGTTAGCAATAAAAACATGTGTCACTGAGGAAATAGATCAGTTTAAGGTACTGCATGGAACATTTCAGAACAAAACAATAACATCTCCATGGAGACAAGCAGTTGGCAGACCCTAAATCAGGAAAGGTACATACTACATCTTTAAATGGTCATAATTTTGGGTGTTCACCTCAACAATAAACTGGACTGGTCCCACAACACCGACGCCTCCTGTGTCAACACCTGTGTCGCCTCCACCTCCTGAGGAGACTGAGGTCCTTTGGAGTGTGCAGGCCTCTGCTCAACACTTTTTATGACTCTGTGGTGGCCTCTGCTCTCCTCTACGCTGTCGTCTGCTGGGCCCCGAGCAGCACAGAGCGGGACAGGAAGAGACTTAATAAGCTGGTCAGGAGGGCCAGCTCTGTCCTGGGCTGTCCTCTGGACTCTGTAGAGGAGGTGGCTGAGAGGAGGGTGCTGGACAAATTCACGTCCATCATGGACGACACCTCTCACCCTCTGCACCGGACTGTAGAGGAGCTGAGCAGCTCCTTCAGCAGCCGACTGAGGCACCCCCAGTGCAAGAAGGAGCGCTACCGCAGATCCTTCATCCCCACCACCATCAGACTGTACAACTCCACTGTAGAGTCCAGACGGGAAATATCCTCTTTTCCATGCGCTCCTTGTTGATGCTTGTATTATTATTATTATTATTATTATTATTATTATTATTATTATTATTATTATTATTATTATTATCATTATTATTACTATTACTATTTTTATTATTACTTACTTTACCCCCTCCCTGCCTGCATGCACTTTTCTTTTTTGTTCAAACTGTCCTGAAGCTACTGTGGCGAGTACATTTCTCCTGTGTGAGATCAATAAAGTTTTATCTTATCTTATCTTATGGCTATATCCATTTAAAAGGTTTTCTGCATCATGAACAGTAGAATGCACTTTCTATTAAACTAACACGTGGAAACTTTCTCCTGACCAAATCTGCCAACTGCTGGAAATTTGTCTAAATACCACCTATTTCCAGTTCAGAGGGAACTTCTACAGGCAGATCCACGGCTGTGCGATGGGCTCACCGGTCTCCCCTATCATGGCTAATTTATACATGGAACAATTTGAACAGAGTGCCTTAGCTTCATATCCAGGCACTCCTCCCACACACTGGTGTCGTTATGTTGATGATAATTTTACAAAAATCAAAATTCAAGATTTGGAACCTTTTACTGCACATATCAATTCTGTAGATCCTAATATCAAATTCACCCGTGAAGATGCCAATGATAACACATTGGCGTTCTTAGATTGTGCAGTAACGATAGGAGGAGACCGGGGACTCCAAGTAGAAGTCTTCAGGAAGCCCACACACACAGACCAATACCTGCTTTTTGATTCACACCACCCACTGCAGCACAAACTGGGTGTTATTCGGACATTACAACACAGGGCCCAAGTGGTTCCCACAACATGTGCAGGAAGAACAACATGTGCAGGAAGCCCTCTCTGTTTGTGGATATCCCAAATGGGCTGTTAACAAAACCAAGAGAGACAAGGGCAAGAAACAAGACAACAGAGAATCCGAACCCAGGAGGAAAGGGGTAGCGATTCCGTACCTGGCCGGTGTTTCGGAAAAACTACAGAGGATTTTCAGACAATATGAAATCCCAGTTTATTTCAAACCCACAAACACTTTAAGACAAAAACTGGTCCACCCAAAGGACAGAACACCGAGCCACAAACAAAGCAATGTGGTCTACTCCATTCAGTGTAGTGAAGACTGCAGTGAGCGCTACATTGGGGAAACAAAACAGCCACTTCACAAGAGGATGTACCAACACAGACGGGCGTGCCAGAGTGGACCGTCATCTGCCGTACATCTTCACCTAGAAGCCACGGGCCATTCTTTTGAGGACAGTGAGGTTCAGATCTTAGCCAGGGAAAAGAACTGGTTTGAGAGGGGAGTTAAAGAGGCTATTTTTGTCAAAAAAGAGAATCCGTCGTTAAACAGAAATGGGGGAGTTAGACACAACTTGTCTCCCATCTATAATTCGATTCTCAAACAAAGAATCATTAGGACAGACAAGCCATTGCAGAGGGGTGGAGAGGGTCGTTGTCTTGAATAGGGAATTGGACGCCAGAGAAATTTGAAATACAAAGAGACAGATTAGCTGATGGTTTCAGAGTTGTTTCAGTGTAGTGAGCGGGCTGATAGATATGCTAATACAAGACGCCAGAGGAATTCGTAAAACAAAAGAGAGTAGCGGGGAGGGGTCAGAGCTTTGTTCAGGGTAGTTAGCTCCTCCCTTACAGCTAGATATAAACAGGGTCGAACCAGCATGAGGGCCAGAGCTGACGAAGCCTCTCGGATGAGCGGCGAAACGTTTTCAACCAAACAAACTTTGTCCAGTTGACAAATTGAACTTCTCCTTTGATCATGGATTCTACCTGGACGACTGAGGGACTTTTCACGCAACACGTGGAAAGTATTTTATAATGAAATTTTGAGATAAGAAGTAAGAATTTTCGCTAAATGGGCTTTTACTCTAACATGAGACTATAAAGCACAAAGCCAAAAATGTCCACAAAAAGTGGAATTTAAAACCAAACTTTACAACATGCGGAAAACTGTTATTGTATATGTATGTATATGTGTATGTATGTATATGTATGTATATATGTATGTATATGTATATGTATATATATATATATGTATGTATGTATATGTATGTATATATGTATGTATATGTATATGTATATATATATATGTATGTATGTATATGTATGTATATGTATATATATGTATGTATATGTATATATATATGTATGTATATGTGTATATATATGTATGTATATGTATATATATATGTATGTATGTATATGTATGTATATATATATATGTATGTATATGTATGTATAAGTATATATATATATGTATATATATGTATGTATATATATATATATATGTATATATATATATATATATATATATATATATATATATATATATATATATATATATATATATATATATATATATATATATATATATACAGGGGGTCCTCGGGTTACGACGTTTCGTGGTTACGAACGCGCCCCCATTAAAAAAAATATGTATATATTACGCGTCATTCCGTCTTACGCGGTTTAGCGTGGTAAGAGATGTAAACAAACGCGAACGGCGCGCGGCGGAAGAATACGCTGTGTTGTGGTTGTAGGGAGAAGAAGACGGCCTCATGTGCCCAATGTGGGCGGAAGTACCTGATGTGGGCTCTGATCTGCTCCTATGAAAGCGGCAGTGATAACCAAGCAGCGTAGTGGTCTAATTATTGAGATGGAAAGGTTATTGGTGCTTTGGTTGGAAGATCAAAGGCAAAATCCGGCTTACGACGAAATTCGGGTTACGACGCATCTTAAGAACGGATCTACGTCGTAACCCGAGGACCCCCTGTATATGTATGTATAAGTATATATATATATATATATATATGTATGTATATGTATGTTATATTTTTCTTCATTAAAGGGACGGTACTTGATTTTTTCCCATGTATTTGCACAAAATTTGTGTTGGCCCAATACAGAAATATTGTGTAAGCAGCTCCTGAGATCAAAATGTGTGTTCTTGTTATATTGTCGATAATCTGGAAGTGTGTGTTAGCATGCTAGTTGTTGTTAGCTTTATCACCACAACAAAACTCTGCTCTGTTCTCTGAAAGTTGTGAATAATTAAGATGCTCAGAATACTTAAGGTGACTGAAGAATAACTTTGAACCATTTCAAATATAAAGTTCTGTTTTTATGTTTTTAAGACAGTCAAAATCAGATTAGACTTTGTTTTTGGCAAAGACTTGGAACGAGTCATTAAATCTTCCATGTGATTCAGCAAGGCCAATTTTTCAGTAATAAAACACAAATCACAGGAAATTTTCAAAACACAAAATTGCTTATTGAAAAAAATATTTAATAAGGTACTGTGAAAAACAAATGAACAAGAGCGGGCCCACCACAGTAATACAGTGTAACATACAAAAGTGCTAACCACTCCAGCCAGGGCTCTAGAAATGACGGGCGGCGGGGTCCATCACCTGCTTTTTTCATGGAGATGTTATTGCTTGGCTGGGAATGTTCCACAGTAGTTCTATACTTTCAGAACAAACAGAACAAATCTGTGCTTTTTCACAGATCTGATGTGTAACTTGGTCTAGTCCAGTGCTTCTCAATTATTTTCTGTGACGCCCCCCCTAGGAAGAAGAAAAAATGTCACGCCCCCCTTCCTGCGCGCGACTATAAATAGTATTATTTGTCTAGAAAATTGTTATTAGAACACCATTGTATCCTTTTATTAACATTATAAACAAAAAAAAGAAAGAAACTTACAACAAAGACTGCACTGAGGACTCAAATATTAATGTGTTTTTAATGCAGCTTTGCGCACATTTGTTTACGTTTTACAGAAATGAAACTTAAAACCACCTCATTTGCATAAGCTAAAGGAACTCAAAAAAAAAAACGCGTGTTTTTTCTGTGACAGAGGATGTTCTGTTAATGGTGAGACTGTGCGTAAATCGCATGTGAGAACGCCACTGCCAACTACTGTTGTTGATGTGGAATTACACTTAGTTCTAGTACAGTACAGCGAAAAAACATGTTTCCCAGGGTCATACACGCCCCCCCTGGCATCACGCCACGCCCCCCCAGGGGGGCCCGCCCCACTATTTGAGAAGCACTGGTCTATAGTGACATCACCTGCTTGTCGACATGGAGATGGGCAAGTTTAATGCCATACTGTCAAATATTCCAGGCAAAGCATTAAAATCACCATAGAGACAAGAGCGTGGTGGACCCAACATCCAAAAAGTTCCACAGCACATCTTTAAAGGTCCAATATTAAACACTTTAAGCCGTGTTTTAATATTATTTCCTCATCAAAAACACACCTGGAGTTGTGTTTTGTTTCATTCAAACATATTTGAGTAACTCAAACTTTTTAGTCTGTCCACATCTCCAAAGCTCAAAATGCTCTGTTCCACCTTGTGATGTCATGAAGTGGTAGTTTTCAAGTCTTTTTACCTTTAGTTCAGCAGAGATGGGCAATTCCACTGCTGAAATGATCCAAATGATTCTAACGAAGGTGTGTGGAGTTTAAAAATACAGCGGTGCACTTCCTGTATTACCACATGACATCACAAGGTGGAACAAAGTGTTTTCAGTTTGAGAACTCAGTGTAAATCTGCAGGTTTGTGTGTTAAATATGTATGAATGAAACAAAACACAACTCCAGGTGTGTTTGTGATGAGGAAACAACAGTATAACCGAGATCAGAAGACAGCGTTTATTTAAAGGGCCCATCCTTTAAATAAACCCTGTATACATGTTTATACATATGTTTATACATATGTTTATACATATATACAGCACATTTATACATATATACAGCACATTTGCCTTTGTCTTTGATTTGAAGTGGTCTTGTCACTCAGTAAATCCTCATTATAAGAGAGCGGGGCCCATATGGTGGAATAAAACACAGTGTCCAAAGCAGCTGTTGGTTCTAAAATGGCTCTTCACTGTAAACAGTGACACAAAGTGAATTCTGAAGCTCGACTGACACAAACAAACACTTAAACGGTAAAGTGTGAATGGAGAAAGGAACAGTAAAACAGAAAATAGCGCAGACATTTTTACAAGTATATGAATGACGCAAAATGGACATAGTTTTCTTCATTAAAGGTGCACTGTGTAACTTTTCTGGTGGAGGGTCCGATGTTACATGTCAGATCTGTGGAGAGGCAAGCCCACTCACAGCAAGAAGTTTTTTTTAAGTCAATTAAACCAATATTGTGTAAATGCAAGATGGTTCTGTTTAATGCCATACTGGGATATTCCATACAAAGCAACAACAACACCAGGGAGACACGCAAATGTTACTCATTGCACCTCATTGTCCTGTACTTAATTTTTCTCCAGATATGTAGCCAGACCCTCCAGGAATTCGTGATGTTGCGATTTGCAACTTCAGCCAATCCCCGTGAATTCAGGGCGGTGTTGCAATTTTGACCAATCACCGCAACTTTCCCGCAATTTTTACTAATTTTGACCAGTCATCGGCGACGTATTGAACACCGACCAACTTTCTTCTGCCTTACTTCTGTGTGACGAAACCAAACTGCGGCCGTGTCCCCAGTTCGGAGCGTGGTTTGAAGGGGCTCAGACTGCAGTCAAGGCGGTGCACACTTGCTCAGCCCTGAGTGCACTCCACGGACCGCATGGCCGTCTGCGAAATGCGACAGGTCTCACAACTACGGGAAGCAGCCGCCTACTCCATTTTCTCCCGTAGAAGA
>JAVJIX010000181.1:1240000-1365000 GCA_036785185.1 Paratrypauchen microcephalus | reverse complement strand
ATATTGAATCAGACATTACAGGTCGGCTCTGTGGAGAGGCCGCCTCACTCAGAATACATAAAGACACGTGAATGCAAAAAGTGAAAATTAATGAAATACTGTTGAAAATTTCAGGCAACAATGAATCTCAGTATTGTATAATGTACAGTGGTACCTCACCTTACGAAATTAATTCATTCCAGAAGTGGTTTCGTAACGTGAATTTTTCGTAAGTTGAGTAGCTATTTCAATGGAAAAGGCCTGATTCGTTCCAAGGCCCCGATCCAAGTTTTTTTTTTATAGTGTAACTTTTTTTTTTATAGTGTAACACTGTGTTCTGCGTCCTGATTGGCTAAGAGACTAGACCAGGACTAAACCTGGACTAAACCAGGACTAGACCAGGTGGATTAAAGCGCCGCGTGCGGGTCTATTTCCTGGTTTCTCAGTTTCTTCAGTCACAGCTGAGGCGAGCAGCGAGGAGGAGACCGCAGTCTGAGCGCATGAACGAACGCAGGTGAGAGCCGCGGTGGTTTAATCCTGGTTTAGGCCTGGTTTAGACCTGGTTTAGAGGAGGCACGGTTTGAGCACGGGTGTCCCCGCCGCGCCCCCCCCCCCCCCCCCCCCCCCCCACACACACACACACTTCACTATTAATAATTTTGTTGAAAATCTATGAAAGTTTGAGTGTTTAAACGAGAGACAAATGTGAGAAAAGTTTAAATCCAGTCTGAGAAAAGCGTATAATGTGTGTGGCTGAGTGCACATTATTTGAATTTTTGAGATTTGAATTTTCTTTTGAATTTTCTTTCGTATCTAGAGACCAAAATTTACCGTGAAGGCGTTTCCTAACTTGGAATTTTCGTTTGTTGGGTCGTTCGTAAGGTGAGGTACAACTGTATATTATTTTTAGCGGCGACAGTTAGAGGTCGCAGGACTGATTCCCACTGGGACCAAGTTCTGTTGTTGTGTCGTTAGGCAAGACTCATCCAACTTCTCTATATGAAAGTGGTATGTTCGTGAGCTATGGTCAGAGATGATCTATGAGAGTCAGTCTGCCCCAGGACAGCTGTGGCTACAACAGTAGGGTGGAGTGAATAATGATCGCAGTGGAGCACCATGAGTTCATTGTTTGGAAGATTTTTGAGGTAATTTGACTTTTCTTATTCTGGAAAATAAACTCAATATTGTCATTGGGCACAACCAAAATGGATGAATTGGAACTTGTAATCAATGTTAAATCATGCAGTTTTACTTAATGTATGCAAAATAACTGAACTAACCTGGGTTATTTAAGCTGGAACTGAACCAGGACTAGACCAAGACTAAACCAGGACTTGAAAAGGACCAAGACAAGTCTACATCCTGACTAACCTGGGCTCAAGCCAGGACAAGAGACAATACTCCAAACCCGTGCATGACTCTGAAATGCATAGTCCCAATTACATACTAATTGTTAAATCAAGTGAGCGTGGAGGGAATCGATTGAATTCACAAATTGCCCTTTTGCATCTCAGGCGTTCGTGCACAGACTGGCTCTGATAGCAACAAAAATGCTAATTAAAAATGCTTTATTTTAAAGATGTATAGCTCAAAGAGTGACAGTGGCACAGTGGTTAAGCGTATGCCAACCTACCAAAGAGACACAGTGGTACCTCACCTTACGAAATTAATTCGTTCCAGAAGTGTTTTCGTAACGTGAATTTTTCGTAAGTTGAGTAGCTATTTCAATGGAAAAAGCCTGATTCGTTCCAAAGCCCCGATCCAAGTTTTTTTTTTATAGTGTAACTTTTTTTATAGTGTAACATTGTGTTCTGCGTAGAGACTGTAGACCCAGGACTAAACGTGGACTAAACCAGGTCTAGACCAAGGTCTAAACCTGGACTAAACCTGGACTAAACCAGGACTAAACCAGGACTAAACCAGGACTAAACCAGGACTAAACCTGGACTAAACCTGGACTAAACCAGGACTAAACCTGGACTAAACCTGGACTAAACCAGGACTAAACCAGGACTAAACCTGGACTAAACCTGGACTAAACCAGGACTAAACCTGGACTAAACCTGGACTAAACCAGGACTAAACCAGGACTAAACCTGGACTAAACCAGGACTAAACCAGGACTAAACCTGGACTAAACCTGGACTAAACCTGGACTAAACCTGGACTAAACCAGGACTAAACCAGGACTAAACCTGGACTAAACCAGGACTAAACCAGGACTAAACCTGGACTAAACCTGGACTAAACCAGGACTAAACCAGGACTAAACCTGGACTAAACCAGGACTAAACCAGGACTAAACCAGGACTAAACCTGGACTAAACCTGGACTAAACCTGGACTAGACCAGGACTAAACCTGGACTAAACCTGGACTAAACCAGGACTAAACCTGGACTAAACCTGGACTAAACCAGGACTAAACCTGGACTAAACCTGGACTAGACCAGGTGGATTAAAGCGCCGCGCGCGGGTCTATTTTCTGGTTTTGTTTCGAGTCACGGCTGAGGCGAGCAGCGAGGGGGACCGCACACAGTCTGAGCGCATGAACGAGACCCGTGCTCAAACCGTGCCTCCTCTAGACCTCCTCCTCCTCCTCTTGCATGCATTCGTTCATGCGCTCAGACTGCGTGCGGTCCCCCTCGCTGCTCGCCTCAGCCGTGACTCAAAACGAAACCAGGAAATAGACCCACGCACGGCGCTTTAATCCACCTGGTCTAGTCCTGGTTTAGTCCTGGTTTAGTCCTGGTCCAGTCCTGGTTTAGTCCAGGTCTAGACCTGCTGTCAGCCCCGCGCCGGGTCATGCTGCGCTATCACACGTGTCAGAGCGCAGTCTTCTCCCCCCTCCCCCTTCCCCCCACACTTCACTATTAATAATTTTGTTGAAAATCTATGAAAGTTTGAGTGTTTAAACGAGAGACAAATGTGAGAAAAGTTTAAATCCAGTCTGAGAAAAGCGTATAATGTGTGTGGCTGAGCGCGCATTATTTGAATTTTTGAGATTTCGCGTTTCGTAACTTGAATTTTCTTTCGTATCTAGAGACCAAAATTTAACGTGAAGGCATTTCATAACTTGAAATTTTCGTTTGTTGGGTCTTTCGTAAGGTGAGGTACCACTGTAGTTGTCCAGTCCTGGATCGAGTTCATATTGTTGATGGGTCCCTGGGCAAAACACGTCACTGCTATATATGCAGTTATATTATGACAGACAGGGCATCTGGCTTAAATAAACAAATACAAGTGGAGAACTAGCCAATAGAGTTCTTGAACAAAACAGCAACTGAATTATTTTTTATAAAACAACCATTATTGTTTAGTAGAGATTGTAAATTCCAGGGCTCAACATATCAAAATGATTCTAGTGAAGGTGTATGGAGTTTAAAAACATAGTGGAGCACTTCCTGTATTGCCACATGACATCACAAGGTGGAACAGAGCGGAGTTTTGTGCCTGAGAGAACACAGCCTAAATATGCAGGGTTTGTGAATGAAACAAAACACAAGTCCAGGTTTTGATCAAGGAAACGACAGAACACAGATCACAAACTAACATCATATGGGCCCTTTAAAAACCGTCAGCCTTTGCGATTTCAATTCGATTGCGATTAATCTTGCAGCTCTACCTAACGCACGACGACATTTACAAGCTCAATTTGACATCTACATATGGCCAAACGCGCACACCCATTCCCCATGATTTAAACCTTTCCATGATGTCCCTGTGTGAGTGAAGAGAAGAGGAGCTGCTGCACTGCCTCATTTCCATACACGGCGGAGCAGTGGGGGAGGTGATGGGAGAACCAAGAGCGCTAAATATACTAACAAGCTCCAGAGTATCGCAAATAGAAATCAACACCATTACAGCAATTAGACACAAGAGGACGCAACGTGGAGCCCTCCTCTGTAATCACGAGGAAGGAGGAAGGGCGGCACTTTCTAACCGAATCAGGTGATGTACAGATGATGTACAGATGATGTACAGATGATGTACAGATGATGTACAGATGATGTACAGATGACACAGGGAGAAGGTGGGAGACACGGTTCTGGGTTCCGTTTCTGGCAGGCCTGGACTGGTAATCAGGCACACCGGGCATTTTCCCGGTGGGCCGACAGTCCTAGGGGCCGATGCCCTTCTTTCTTTTTTTTTTTTTTTACTTAGAGACCGGCCCACAATTAAGGACTGAACCAGGACTAAATCAGGACTAAACCAGGACTAAACCAGGACTAAATCAGGATTGAACCAGGACTAAATCAGGATTGAACCAGGACTAAATCAGGTCTAAATCAGGACTAAATCAGGTCTGAACCAGGACTAAATCAGGATTGAACGAGAACTAAACCAGGACTAATCAGATCTAAATCAGGTCTGAACCAGGACTAAATCAGGACTGAACCAGGACTAAACCAGGACCAAACCAGGACCAAATCAGGTCTGAACCAGGACTAAACCAGGACCAAATCAGGTTTGAACCAGGACTAAACCAGGACTAATCAGGTCTAAATCAGGACTGAACCAGGACTAAACCAGGACCAAATCAGGTCTGAACCAGGACTAAACCAGGACCAAATCAGGTCTGAACCAGGACTAAACCAGGACCAAATCAGGTTTGAACCAGGACTAAACCAGGACTAATCAGGTCTAAATCAGGACTGAACCAGGACTAAACCAGGACCAAACCAGGACCAAATCAGGTCTGAACCAGGACTAAACCAGGACTAATTATGAGGGGCTGGTCTAAGCCAAAAATGCCAGAGCCATTTTTTTTGTCCCAGTCCAGACCTGGTTTCTGGTATGGGTTGAGCGATTTTTCACTTTCTAATGAATCCAAGACTGAAAAAGGCAATAACAAACACAAAAAACTCACACCTATAGAGCACTTCAGTATTCAGTTAATTATTATCATCAAATATAACAATAAAAATGAGGATACTTTCATTGTTCTGCACTGTCCCTAACAAATAAATATGATGGTCACATTTTTATACAGCGCTTTTCCACTTTCAAGGCACCCAAAGCTTTTCTGCACATCCACACACCAGTGTCCGCAGACACTGGGGCGAGGGGGGTTAAGTGTCCTGCCCAAGGACACAACAACAGCATTCATCTGTGAGAGCTGGAGTAGCACCACCAACCTGTGGGTCAGTGGATCTGACCGCTCAACTAATGATGTTTATGTCACGAGCGGGATTCAAACCACCAACCTTCAGATCAGAGGACAAACACTTTACCAACTGATCCACTGTCGCCCCATAATACACACATACAACTACTACTACATACTACTGCTGATATTTATAAAAACAACTGCTATATTTATCAAAAATGTAGAAAATATTGAGATCATATCAGCAGCCTTTAAATGTGAGCGCCTTAAGCCTGATTGGGTAATAATCTGTAATCGGGTCATTCTCCAGCTACTCTCACATTTGGTCATTATATTTTTCCGAAAATCCAACACATATTTTTAGAAATATTTTGATTTGTTCTACTTCATCACAATGTGTAGAAACATTAACTGATGTGGTTGGAATGAAATTTGTAATGAAATGACATAAATATTAAATAAATAGCAATAAGCAATAACAATAAATAAAGTGATGGAAATGACGGTTGTGGAAATGACAATGTTTAACTTAACATTTATTTTAAATGTCTTCATTTCTTCTCATGACATATTAGCATCATGCTAATCTCTGTTTTAGAGTTAGCATGAAATACACTCAAAAGGAAATTGGACGACCAATAAACCTGCTCTTGGTTTATCTTCATTTTGTTCTTGTTTCCGTTCCTTCTGTGGAGCTAACGCTGCTATGCTTACATGAGCTAACATGAGCTAACATGAGCTAACATGAGCTAACATGAGCTAACATGAGCTAACATGAGCTAATATGAGCTAACATGAGCTAACATGAGCTAACATGAGCTCCTGTCACAACTGATGTGCTTCAAGGAGACAAAGGTGTTTTGGACTAAATTGTTTTACTGGATTTTATTCACTGGATCCTTACGGACAAATTGAGACCAAGTTTATGGTGAAATACAGAGTTTGACCTGTGCAGAGCCTTCAAAGGTAAGCTAAGTAACAAACCTCGTTTTGTGCTTTTCCGTATAAAAGCCCCATGTGCTCGGGGAGTGATTGTTTTGCAGGGAAATGAATTGCATAGTCAGAAAGAGGAGACTGTAAGGTTTCATTTGATGTGTAGATTGTCATGGTACATGATCAGGAATGTGTGTTTTCATGAGAAAAGAAAAAACGGGTAAAAATCTTACACACTGTCCCTTTAAACTTTTATATCTCCATGGAGACAAGCAGAACAGATCTGTGGAGGGACGGCTCCATTCACAGTACGAATACATGTTTTTCTCAGCAACATTGTGAGCAATAAAAAAAACTATTTTGAACAAATTATTCCAGACAAAGGAATGGCATCTCCATGGAAACAGGCAAGCAGGAAGTGAACCCCCAGAAAGCTTCATAGTGCACCTTTATTATACGACAAGAAATATGAAGACTCTGGTGTCTGAAATAGTGTGAAACGTCGGAGTAATTCCCGGTATAATAGGCTCTTTTACTACATTATAAAGTGATTGACAGGCAGCAGATTGTAACTGCAGTGTTGTGGTGGAGCCTATTAGAAAACCATCTGGAAAGTGTCTCACAGCTAAAGTCAAAGTCCAAACACAACTCCAGTGACAAACAGGCACGAGCTGAAGCTATAATGTGAAAATGTGTGACTCTTACAAAGCGTATGATTCAGCCTTTTCACACATTTTTATTTCACATTAAGCTGTCACACATTTACAAGTGAAATAAAAAAAGGAAATATAGCTAAAGATGGAGCTCAGGCAGTTTAACTGTTGGTATTGATATTCTGTAGTTACATCGGGCTGGGGGGGGCTCCGCGTGTATGTCTAAGGAGAAGTATTCAGCAGTTACCATGGTAACGCAATGCACACATTAGCATACACAGCCAAAAAAGTTTTAAGATTGGCTGAAAATGTAAGAAAAATACAAAATGGATTTAAAGAGCACATTTTCAGGAGCCTGAGACCAACATGAACGTTCAGGGTTCAGAGACAAACTGAAAAACTGTTGGCTAATGCTAGCTAACTTGTGACTGTAATTTTATATGAGACGTGTTTTACTGCACAAAACAGCTCACCAGTGTCCAGTTCTTGTTGGTCACATTCTTGGTGCCTCTCATGGACTGACTGTGCTGTATCAGCAGTGACAGATTCTGCGCTAAAGCGGCGGCGAGACGGCGCCGGGTTAAAGCGGCGGCGAGAAGGCGGCGGGTTAAAGCGGCGGCAAAAAGGCGCCAGGTTAAAGCGGCGGCAAGAAGGCGTCGGGTTAAAGCGGCGGCGAGACGGCGCCGGGTTAAAGCGGCGGCGAGAAGGCGCTGGGTTAAAGCGGAGGCGAAAAGGCGCCGGGTTAAAGCGGCGGCAAAAAGGCGCCAGGTTAAAGCGGCGGCGAAAAGAAAAGGCGCCGGGTTAAAGCGGCGGCGAGAAGGCGCCGGGTTAAAGCGGCGGCGAGAAGGCGCCGGGTTAAAGCGGCGGCGAGAAGGCGCCGGGTTAAAGCGGCGGTGAAAAGGCGCCGGGTTAAAGCGGCGGTGAGAAGGCGCCGGGTTAAAGCGGCGGTGAAAAGAAAAGGCGCCGGGTTAAAGCGGCGGCGAAAAGGCGCCGGGTTAAAGCGGCGGCGAGACGGCGCCGGGTTAAAGCGGCGGCGAGACGGCGCCGGGTTAAAGCGGCGGCGAAAAGAAAAGGCGCCGGGTTAAAGCGCCGGCTAAAAGGCGCTGGGTTAAAGCGGCGGCGAGACGGCGCCGGGTTAAAGCGGAGGCGAAAAGGCGCCGGGTTAAAGCGGCGGCGAAAAGAAAAGGCGCCGGGTTAAAGCGGAGGTGAAAAGGCGCCAGGTTAAAGCGGCGGTGAAAAGGCGCCAGGTTAAAGCGGAGGTGAAAAGGCGCCGGGTTAAAGCGGCGGTGAAAAGGCGTCGGGTTAAAGCGGCGGTGAGAAGGCGCCAGGTTAAAGCGGCGGTGAAAAGGCGCCAGGTTAAAGCGGAGGTGAAAAGGCGCCGGGTTAAAGCGGCGGCAAAAAGGCGCCAGGTTAAAGCAGCGGCGAAAAGAAAAGGCGCCGGGTTAAAGCGGAGGTGAAAAGGCGCCGGGTTAAAGCGGCGGTGAAAAGGCGCCAGGTTAAAGCGGCGGTGAAAAGGCGCCGGGTTAAAGCGGCGGTGAGAAGGCGCCAGGTTAAAGCGGCGGTGAAAAGGCGTCGGGTTAAAGCGGCGGTGAGAAGGCGCCAGGTTAAAGCGGCGGTGAAAAGGCGCCAGGTTAAAGCGGCGGTGAAAAGGCGTCGGGTTAAAGCGGCGGTGAGAAGGCGCCAGGTTAAAGCGGCGGTGAAAAGGCGTCGGGTTAAAGCGGCGGTGAAAAGGCGTCGGGTTAAAGCGGCGGTGAGAAGGCGCCAGGTTAAAGTGGCGGTGAAAAGGCGCCGGGTTAAAGTGGCGGTGAAAAGGCGCTGGGTTAAAGTGGCGGTGAAAAGGCGCCGGGTTAAAGTGGCGGTGAAAAGGCGCCGGGTTAAAGTGGCGGTGAAAAGGCGTCGGGTTAAAGCGGCGGTGAAAAGGCGTCGGGTTAAAGCGGCGGTGAGAAGGCGCCAGGTTAAAGCGGCGGTGAAAAGGCGCCGGGTTAAAGCGGCGGTGAAAAGGCGTCGGGTGAGGCTCGTAGTTCCCTGGCCTCATGAGGCACTCATGAGTCCAGGATTCTTCTGTAACTCCTGGAGCAGCAGATTAGAATAAGTGACACAAGATACAATTTAGAGTTAAGTCAGGTTTAATAATCCGTTCAACTTCACTTTTTCTTCTTGTCTGGCCCGACTTTTTAAATGGAGGAAGATTTCATATTAAAGCTATCAAGGGTTTGCTCCAGACTACGGGATGAAAGACTCGCTCTTTTCAAACGTGGGAAGAAATTGTCTTTCCTGCTTTTCCTTCTTTTCTCCACCTGCTGTGACGATGTCTGGACTCAGACGGATATTGTGACCTAAAAAATGTACAAAGAAGCCTCATTAAACACGAGCGTTCCACCGCTCACATTCAGAGCCAGATCATGCTAAAAACTAACGCTATTTTAATTTATGACGCTACTCTGTGTTCTGGAAAATGCACTGAACAATAATAATTTTTTTCAGTCTCACATCAAAAATATTACGAGCTCCAGTCACTCACAGGGACAGAAACTGACCCGGGGCCAAATTTACTTGCCGACACCTGGTGATGTCACTGATGACGTCAGTGCCTCACCATGACCCTCACCATGACCCTCACCATGACCCTCACTATGACCCTCACCGTGACCCTCACCATGACCCTCACCGTGACCCTCACCATGACCCTCACCATGACCCTCACCATGACCCTCACATGACCCTCACCATGACCCTCACCATAACCCTCACCATGACCCTCACCATGACCCTCACCATGACCCTCACCATGACCCTCACCATGACCCTCACTATGACCCTCACCGTGACCCTCACCATGACCCTCACCGTGACCCTCACCATGACCCTCACCATGACCCTCACCATGACCCTCACATGACCCTCACCATGACCTTCACCATGACCCTCACCATGACCCTCACCATGACCCTCACATGACCCTCACCATGACCTTCACCATGACCCTCACCATGACCCTCACCATGACCCTCACCATGACCCTCACCATAACCCTCACCATGACCCTCACCATGACCCTCACATGACCCTCACCATGACCTTCACCATGACCTTCACCATGACCCTCACCATGACCCTCACCATGACCCTCACATGACCCTCACCATGACCTTCACCATGACCCTCACCATGACCCTCACCATGACCCTCACATGACCGTCACCATGACCTTCACCATGACCCTCACCATGACCCTCACCATGACCCTCACATGACCCTCACCATGACCCTCACCATAACCCTCACCATGACCCTCACTATGACCCTCACCATGACCCTCACCATGACCCTCACCATGACCCTCACTATGACCCTCACCATGACCCTCACCGTGACCCTCACCGTGACCCTCACCATGACCCTCACCATGACCCTCACCATGACCCTCACATGACCCTCACCATGACCTTCACCATGACCCTCACCATGACCCTCACTATGACCCTCACCATGACCCTCACCATGACCCTCACCATGACCCTCACTATGACCCTCACCGTGACCCTCACCGTGACCCTCACCATGACCCTCACCATGACCCTCACCGTGACCCTCACCGTGACCCTCACCGTGACCCTCACCATGACCCTCACCATGACCCTCACCATGGCCCTCACCATGACCCTCACTATGACCCTCACCGTGACCCTCACCATGAGCCTCACCGTGACCCTCACCGTGACCCACACCATGACCCACACCATGACCCTCACCATGACTCTCACCATGACCCTCACCATGACCCTCACCATGACCCACACCATGACCCTCACCATGACCCTCACCGTGACCCTCACCATGACCCTCACCATGACCCTCACCATGACCCTCACCATGACCCTCACCATGACCCTCACCATGACCCTCACCATGACCCTCACCATGACCCTCACTATGACCCTCACTATGACCCTCACCATGACCCTCACCATGACCCTCACCGTGACCCTCAGCGGACGTCACTGGTCTTCAGTATTGTTAAAAAATAAAAAGTAAAAGGGATTCTAACCCACAACCTCATACCTCTGAGGAAGGAGCAAACACAGTGTTCCATCACTTCAAAATTAGGGCACTAGTTTAAACTTCACAAAAAAGCATTTACTGCCCTTGTGTCATTGGGCAAGACACTTCCCCCATAATGCCCTTTTTATAGTAATCTGGTTTGTGATACAATAGGAAGGGCATCTGATTAAAAAAATAAAATCACTATACAACTATGATACTTGAAAATCTAAATTGAGTCTCCGCTCGGTTTCACTTCTCGTTTTCTCGTGTCAGACTCTGTGTTTACATCATTAACCCACTGAAGGAAATGCCACGTCAGTTTGCAGACTGACCCACTCAAAAGGTCAAACTCTGACAGCAGCAGGTACTCCTTAGTCCTGACCGTGAGTTAAAGCTCTAGAGATGGTTCTGGTTCTACAATGTGGTCACCAAATGAAGCAGGGTCCAAGACAACTGCTCCACCACCGCGACAGGCCCCAGAGGAAACTCCATGTACACACACATATCACTGTGTTTACTATGGAAATACAGACTAAATTAACCAAATAAACTGCAATAAATGAGTAATAAGACATTTAAAATTATATATGATAAGGGGTTGTACCAATTTTTTATATTCTGCCCCTTTCAACTGGTCCCTGAAACAACATCTTGGGAGTGTACTGGTCTATATATGTCTATATATGTCTATATATATATATATATATATATATATATATATATATATTTATATGTATATATATATATATATATATATATATATATATATATTTATACTATATACAGGAGTATCCATAGGGGGGTTGGGCGGCAGTTGAAGGCCGGGGCCTCAATGACCAGATCTCTGGACATGGAGACGAGCTGTGGGGATGTGGGATGTTAAAGCGGCGGTGAAAAGGCGCCGGGTTAAAGAGACGAGCTGTGGGGACATGGGATGTCACCTCGCTGGGTGGAATGAGCCCGAGCACGAGTGGGAGCCACTGCTCCTCCACATCGAGAGGAGCCAGCTGAGATGGCTCGGGCATCTGTTCCGGACGCCTCCTGTTCCAGATGCCTCCGGGCATGTCCCACCGGGAGGACAGAAGACCCAGGACACCTCCTGTCCCCGGAGGAGCTGGAGGAAGCGTCTTGAGTGAAGGAAGCCTGGGAGTCCCTGCTTAGACTGATGCTCCCGTGACCCGGCCTTGGATAAACAGAAGAAAATGGATGGATGATTGACAGCAGAAAAATGGAGGATCGAGGAGGGAAATCAAAGAGAAGGAAGCGACAAAAGAGAAAAGAGACACGGCCCAGGGCAGTTGGATGAGCTCAGCACTTCCTGGTTTCACACACTATAGTGTAAATGTTTTTAAGTCTCAAATATATGAGGACCTTAATTCAACCAAATAACAATTACAATTTGAATAGAAATAACTATATGCATATATTGTCCTTTACAAATAACAAAATATCTTGTATTATTATGATATACCTGCTAATCTGTAGTTTAGATATAAACAATTCACATTTCAGTTTTCTCTCAAATGATAAAGCTTTAATAAAAGAACTGCAGATCTAATCTAATACCAGAAAAATTACAGATACAAATGTTTTTAATATGTCATGATTCATTCATTCACTTCCGCTTTTTCCATTTTCTGGGTCGCGGGGGCAGCAGTCCAAGCAGTGTTCTGCTGCCCAGAACACAATGCACCAGCCCCCATGAATCTTTCCGCAGGTGGTGGGTCCACAGGAGGACGGCTCACGTCACAACAGGCCTTGATGTATCTTCTGGGGGCTACCAGTGTCCACAGACACTGGGGGCGAGGTGGGGTTAAGTGTCTTGCCCAAGGACACAACGGCAGCGCTCATCTGTGGGAGCTGGGATCACATGCGGTCAACCCGTCAAGAGTGGGATTTGAACCACCAACCCCTGGATCACAAGGCATATGCTCTACCAACTGAGCATGTCATGATTCAAGCCACTGTCAAATTACACTTGTGTTTTAAAAATGTGAAAAACTGAACCTAGTTTAAACTTGTGATTCCTCACAAAACAGAGCAGCTAAACGCTTTTCACAACTTTCACAGACCAGAGCGGGTTTTCTCTGTTACGGAAAAGCAAACAACTAGCATGAGAACCACACACTTTCTGACTCACACACAATAAAACACTTCATAATTACATCAAGAGTTGTTTAAACAATACGAGTCTGTACAGGGGAAAGAAAAACTTTGCACAAAAACATGAGAAAAAATCAGGCTTTTAAAGGCAAATTAATGTTTTTTTACAATCTGAGCCTTCTTTCGGCAATAAAACAAGTAGTTTTACTCACCCATAGCATTTTTCTGTCAATTGGAGCAGTATCGCAGAACTTATGTTGAGCCGTTCTGTTCTACTAATGATCCCGTATCCGTTAACATGGGGCTGTATCATATGCTCGGGGCATTACTTTGCGGTGTCCAAATAACACAAACTTTAGCACTTTTCAAATCATAGAAGCCTGATGTCTTAATGTAAGAATTAGTTTGAGTCAAAAGTGGCCTGTAATCCGAGATTTAGCCATAGTTTTCAGCTTTGCGTTTCATGAGGAGGCCAGTGCGCATGTGCGGACTGTGCTCTCATGCTCCCGGGACCCAAACATGAAACGCAAAGCTGAAAACTATGGATAAATCTCGGATTACAGGCCACTTTTGCTTCAAACGAAATCTTACATTAAGACATCGGGCTTCTATGATTTGAAAAGTGCTAAAGTTTGTGTTATTTGGAGACCGCAAAGTAATGCCCCGAATACAAATGTTAACGGATACGCTACAACATAACTTTTACCAAACAGCTCCAAATGACACGAACGTGATATGGGTGAGTCAAACGACTTGTTTTATTACCGAAAGAAGGCTCAGATTGTAAAATAACGTTACTTTTCCTTTAAGTTGTTGTTTTTTAAACACATTGACCTTATAAATCTTCTGTTCTAATGCAGCTTCCTCATGTGTTCTGTTTCATTCACATGTTTAACACTCTTTTGTTCTCTCAAACAGAAAACACTATGACCCACCTTGTGATGTCATGTTGTAGTGCTTCATTGTGTTTTTAAACTCCTTCACTAGAATTATTTGGATGATTTCAGCCCTGAACAAAAGGTAAAAAGTTCACTTAAAAACTACCTCTTCATGACATCACAAGGTGGAACAGAGCATTGTGAGCACTCACGCTTCACAGCAAGAAGGTTCTGGGTTCGACCCCCGTGTGGCACGTTGGTACGGCCGTAAGATTTGGATCACCTGAGCCTTTCTGTGTGGAGTTTGCATGTTCTCCCCGTGTCTGGGTGGGTTTCCTCCGGGCACTCCGGTTTCCCCCATCAACCCAAAACATGCACCAGGTAAAATCCTCCTGAGGTCCTGACCAAACCGAAGCAAGAAGATCCTGGAGATGGTCCCGGGCGCAGGAATGTGCTGCCCACTGCTCCTGATAACAGGATGGGTCAAATGCAGAGAAGATCAATAAAGTCACATCTCTTCTATTCAAATAATAAAGAATGACTCAAACATGTGTGAAACAAAACACAAGACAAGACAGAACAACATTCTAAGATGCTTAAAGCTCACAAGAGTCAGTTGTGTGTAAAGTTCTTACACACTGAGCAAACAGCACATACGGTTTCATTTTGAGATTGGTCCTTAAACTGTGTTAGCATTGATCAGAGGGGCCGAGCCTGATGAGCCTCTGATGTCGTCCACAGAGCCACAGCCAATAGACTTCATTAGACCTGAGTAACAGGACGTACGGAGTCGGATTGGTGCAGTTTATCAAAGTGACAGTCAAGTCCATAACACTGTAACACCCAGAAGAAAACAGATTTAATATAGAGAGATCGGCCTAATACTGGTAACAGCAATATCCGCCAGCCTGTGTCAGCCCAGCTTTAGTTAAACACATCATTTAGACATTGGCGTTGACATCTTGGCCACAGCGCCATCGGGGAAATAAACAAGGAATTCTCAAAAATATGGATGTGCTTTCTGTAAAGATCCTAAGCTCTAAGTGGAAGGAGAACACGACTTGGCCTACAGCAAAACCAGTGTTTAAGAGAGACTGGGACGTGTTTTAACAGGTACCGGAATAAAATGTGCAGAATAATGCTAAAATAATACAAGTTGTAACTGTAAAAATGCAATAAATGAGTGTTTTTAGTGTCATCTAAGCAGGATGTTGAAAAGAGGGCAGCAGTGAAGTCCTTGTTTTGGGCTTGTGAATTGAAATTCTCAGTTTCTTTTTTCGTCAGTCACCTGGCCTTTATTTCACTAGGACGGGGGTCGGCAACCTGCGGCTCCAGAGCCACATGCGGCTCTTTGATCCCTCTGATGCGGCTCAGTACAGCGGTCCCTCGTTTATCACGGGGGTTACGTTCTAAAAATAACCCACGACAAGTGAAATCTGCGAAGTCGTCAGCTTTATATTTTACAATTCTTCTCCATGTTTTAAGGCTGTAAACGCCTCACCACACACATTCTACACTTTTCTCACACTGGAATTAACGTTTTCTCACATTTCTCTCTTGTTTAAACACTCAAACGTTTGTAGATTTAAAAAAAAAAAAAAAAAAAAAAAAAAGCCACAGTATTATAGAAGGAAACCAAAGTGTATTTGGTGTGTATTTCACAGTTCTTCTGACCGAGCCTCTTGGTCCTGGCGCCGCTTCGCTGTGGCGGGTTTTGTCGGGGAGAAACAAACATACAGCACTTCAGAGTCACACTGCGATCCAACATTTATATAAATCTGACAAACTGAACACATTCTGTACAGGAGACACGGAGGAGAAGGACTGACCAATCAGCAAAGGTCTACAGTCCCTCAGCCAATCAGGACGCAGGAATGTGCGTTAATACACTATAAAAAAATTGGAAGGAAAAAAATCTGCGAAACAGCGAGGCCACGAAAAGTGAACCACGATATAGCGACGGACCAGTGTATTTAATTAAAATGTATTTTATTTTAGTTCATTTTCAAAATGTAATTCTGTGTCACAAAGGTAAATAAAAGCTGTTATCTGCAGTGTTATTTCATTTTAAATTTCAAAAGTGTTTTGTGGCTCCCAGTGTTTTCTTTACGGTGTGAAACGGCTCCAAACGGCTCCAAACGGCTCTTTGAGTGGAAAAGGTTGCCGACCCCTGCACTAGGATAATAGAAACACACGTATCCAGGTAAATCAGTCAATGTAAGACAATGTTCACAAATACAGGTAAGAACTATGGTTAAAGTTACACTATGGAACATTTGTGGTTCTTCATGATTCTTTTCTTCATGATTGATCAGTTTCATACCATACTGTGGAACATTCTAGACTGTTTAAAGGGATATGCCACCCCCAGGTCAAATTTGGGCATCTCCCCACAGTCCAGAGACTAAAATAAGTGGTGGAAAGCGTTTTCCTGCTCACCCAGCCATTGTCCGAGTCTGTCGCCACTGACCGCCGCGGTATCTGGTGCTCCTCCGCCTTAGACTGGAGTCTAACGTCGCCAGAGAAAGATTTCGGCCAAAAGGAATTAATTTGCTCGATGCGTTTCCCAATTACTTTCTGTGTAGTGCGCATTCATATCGAGTGCAAATAAATGTGCAAATCAACACGGAGAGCTTGCCTTGGTCATTTTGGGTGGGAACTATTTTCCAGTGCGTAAGAATACAGTCGTATCACGCACCACGTTGTGCAACAGGGGAACTCCCTTCCCGGTGCGTAACTGGGATTCCCCTGGCAGCGTGCTGCGTGATACGGCTGTATTCTTACGCACTGAAAAATAGTTCCCACCCAAAATGACCAAGGCAAGCTCTCCGTGTTGATTTGCACATTTATTTGCACTCGATATGAATGCGCACTACACACAAAGTAATTGGGAAACGCATCGAGCAAATTAATTCCTTTTGGCCGAAATCTTTCTCTGGCGACGTTAGACTCCAGTCTAAGGCGGAGGAGCTGCAGATACCGCGGCGGTCAGTGGCGACAGACTCGGACAATGGCTGGGTGAGCAGGAAAACACTTTCCACCACTTATTTTAGTCTCTGGACTGTGGGGAGATGCCCAAATTTGACCTGGGGGTGGCATATCCCTTTAAGCCTAATCTTTGCTCGTATTTGTTTTGGTTAATGAAAGGACAAGATTGCGTATCCATCAGGTGAAATGATGTTCTGGGAGCTCCCTCAGAGATGAGGGTGAGGAGCTCAGTCCCACAGGAGGAGCTCGGAGTAGAGCCACGTCCAAGTGGAGAGGAACAGCTGAAAGGAGGGCATCTGAAGCCTTCCTGGAAACGGGTTCATGTCCCACAGGAGAAGACCCAGGACACACTGGAGGGACTTTGACTCTCAGCTGGCCTTGGAACGCCTCCAGGTCCCCCTGGAAGAGCTGGAGGAAGTGACAAGCATAAAGACTGACTGTTTTCTATTGATCTCTTGTTGTATTATATTGTTGTATTGTTGGTGTAGAGAAAACGTGAACTGTTGGGGCATTTGCCGGTTTCATCTCGTCTCACTTGTGATTGCTACTCACAGGTTCCCGGCTCAGTTGAAATGCTAAAGGATGATTTCTTCTTATATGCAGAAGAAATCAAAAACATCTTCTGGACTAGAGGTGTGAAAAGTGTTTAAATGTGCTTCAGTAGGACGGACTCACTTTAGCTATAGCACTATATATCATGTTGTGTCATCATGGCCATAACTGCGCTCTATTTTTAAAACTATTTCCACATGCACCAATAAACAAACACATCTATAAATAACATCTGTGCTATTAAGCAACTGTAGCTTCAAAGACATGTGCTACTAGTACTTAAAGGTCCAGTGTGTAGGATTCGTGGCACATAGGTGGTGTAGGTACCATGCACTTCCTCTTTTGGCTACGGCAGACCTTGAGGGTCACCCGGGCGCGCCGTAACGCGGACAGCTCACGTACCAGCGCGCACCCGGCGCTGTGCGAGCTCTCGCCGACAACTACGGTATAAATGAAACGCGGTCCCGTTTTTTTTTTCGCATGAAAACACACATTCCCGATCATGTACCATGACAATCTACACATCAAATGAAACCTTACAGTCTCCTCTTTTTGACTATGCAATTCATTTCCCGGCACAACAATCACTCCCCGAGCACATGGGGCTTTTATACGGAAAAGCACAAAACGAGGTTTGTTACTTTGCTTACCTTTGAAGGCTCTGGACAGGTCAAACTCTGTATTTCACCATAAACTTGGTCTCAATTTGTCCGTAAGGATCCAGCGAATAAAATCCAGTAAAACAATTTAGTCCAAAACACGTGTTAGATCCATTACGACGTCTGATCCGGCAGCATGCTTGTGTTGTTTACCCAAAACCACGAGCCTTGCCGTAGGCGAAGGCGGAGCCCAAATGTCCTTCTGCGGCTCTCGTATTCAAAATGGCTGCCTCTGCATGGGGAAGATCCCCCTTTTATGTGACTATATCTAAGTCCAAAAGAATACTTTGATTTCATGATGGAAGTGAAAAGGCTTGGAAAACACTGTATTTCTGAATGGGTATCTTCAATTTCAGTAATTAACGGGTAAAAATCTTACACACCGTGCCTTTAAACCACCACGTGCCGCTGCTGGTTTCGTGTGCGTTCCGGGCGCCGCGGTTCGATCTCGCCTCGCGCTTACACCCGGGGCTGCTGAGCAGTGCCGTTGGCGCCTGCGGCCCGCTGTGAGTCGAGCTTGGCGCAGCGCGGTGCGCTGTTGCCTTGTTTCGTGATCACGCGGGTGCACGTGTCCGCGATTAGCGATTAATAACAATTAATGCATTTTGTTCGACCAACGTCTTAATCGACAATTAATCGTTAATTGATTAATTGTTGACATCCCTAGTTTGAAGTTGCGAATACTGAATTTGTCACACTGTGGAACATTCCAGGCAGAGCAATGACATCTCCATAGAAACAAGCAGGTGACAGACCCCCAATCTAAAAGCTGCATCGTGCACATTTAATGCAGTTACAAAGAGTCGATCATTTTGTTTTCCTTCTTCTCGACATGGGTGCAGTGACACAGTAATCCCCGGGGTGACCAGCGCCGAGTCACAGAGCCGTGTTACACTTTAATCGAAATATGATGTACACGACATCTCCATAAATGATGAACTGTAGCCAAGCGCACACACAGAAAAGCACTGAAAAAGAACGGGAAGTTATGCTTTACCATAAGGATTCAAATGGGCATTAAAGGAGCTCTGTGAAACTATTGAGGTGAAGGGTCCGTCACCTGCTTTTCTACATAGAGATGCTGTTGCTTTGCCTGGAATATTCCACAATACTGCATTAAATCTATCTTCAAGGAGACAAGGTGTGGACGCTACCAGGCAACGTTACAGGTCAGATCTGTGGAGAGACGACAGCACTCACAGTAAGAATGCATGTTTTTCACGGCATTTTTGAGCAACAAAAACATCTAATTGAATAAACGCAATATAGATATGTTTAAAGCCATACTGTGAAACATTCCAGGTAAAGCAAGTGGCTAACGACCCACCAGAAAGGTTCCATAGTACATCTTTACAGTGATAAAATGCTCCACCACAGCTCAGTAACTATGAGGTCACTGAATATCGGATGGTGAATCTGATGTGACACTTTTGAACCACTGCACATTTCCTCACATTGTCATAGTATCGAAGCATTTTTCTCCCTTCCCACAATGCAACGGTCTAATCTTCCTCTCTCCCTCCTCATTATGAAAAACTGTTATAGCTGGCATGAGAATTAAGCGCTCAACTGCCTCTCGGAGCTACAAAGCTACAGAAGTAGGTCAGATGGTGAAAAGGCGACGCAGTGGAAGAGCAGCATAAGCGAGAATCGTGATTCATTCAGAATGAGGAGGTGAGACAGAGGTGATACTGAACTCTACTGATGCAGAGGAACACACTGCTCTTTTTACATATAAAGCATAGTTTAATATGAATTATAGAAAACTAAGGAAATGATAGTGTTATTGAGTTTTAATCGTACGAACACAGTCCATCAGGATGGGAGTGTCCTACATGTATTTCTATGGCAGAATGTTTCTGCAGTTGCCATGGAGACACGTTTCAAACATTACCAAACACTCCCAAAAACAGTTTCAAGATCTTGTGAAAACTCTTGGGGTTTAAAGGTCCCATGACATGGTACTTGTTGATGCTTTTATATGGCTCCTTAATGGTTCCCTAATACTGTAAATGAATCCTTCTTCAAAATCAACACTCAGTGCATGAGAAACAGAGATAAGATGAGAAAGAGTCATAAATGTCACTCTGGAACACTCCATTATGGGCGTTGTTGCTTGAATGCAAATGAGGAGAAAAGAGATGGCCTATAGTAGAGGGTGGGGGCGTGGCCAAACTCTCTGCTCTCAGCTGTGCCTGTGCGCTCTGACCCACTTCCGTGTTTTTGCACGGAGGGAGAGATGAGAAGCGTTCCATTGAAAAATAAACACATTTCCACAGAAAATAAAATTAAACCACTGCTGTTCAAAGGTCCAGAGGCTCAGATAAAGGACTTCCGAGCCTAGAAACACTCGGACGTGCCGCCAGGCAAATAAAAAAAACGCATTTCGCATTGTGTAGCTCCTCCGCAGTCTCTCTGGGCGTGATTTACAGAGACGCTGAGTACAGACAGACGGGGGTGGAACTGCATTTGCATTTCTTTTTTCAATCTGACGTCAATAAGTTTCCTTGTTCAAAATCGCCCGTTTGAGCTCTGATTTTTTCTAACGCAGAAAAGGATCGCAAATGCTCAGTTTAGACATTTTGCAACTTTTAACCATGGGGGGGGGGGGCTAAACAGGGTAGGGGAGCTCACATTAACGTTCAAAAACCTCAGAAAGTGAAAATTTCATGCCATGGGACCTTTAAACAGCCTGTGATAAACACGAACGTCCAGGATCATGTTTAGGTGTTTCATTTTCAACAGCGACAAACTGAAAAACTGTTGGCTAATGCTAGCTAGCTTGTGACTCATTTGATTTGACAAATACTCGTTTAACAGCACAAATCAGCACCTGTGGTAGTTCCAGCCAAGTCAGTGGTCAAACTGCGGTAACACAAAGCTCAGATTATTATAGTTTAACTTGAGTAACAGAGCTTCAGACAGAGTAGTGCCTACAGTTAGCATCACACCTCCAGGGAATGTTGACATAATCTACTGCAAAGTATCAGTTAGTGCATAGGCAATTGAACTCAATACATACAAGAAAAAAAATGCTGATTAGCAATATTATTTTCAGTCTCATTCTTAACTGAGACATATTATGCAAGATTGACTTTAATGATCTTCTAACGATGTCATGTTATAACGAGCAGGGCTCTCAAGTCTCGCGCTTTGAGAGTGGGACACACAATTCGACGTGTTCACACGCTCACACGCCACACATGGTATTTCTCACGCTGAAATTTTGTAAAGCAATTCAAAAGTGTAGCCACTGTTCACAGCGCTTCTGTGCCCAGAAAATCGGTAAGTTAATGCAGACACCGCGCGTTTTCAGCGAAAAAGTCACCCACCCCGTCCCGCTCCTCGGAAAAAACGCAGTCACACGCACCACCCCGCTCCCCCAATATAAATCTCACTCTTACCAAACTTCAAAACTTGAGAGCCCTGTAACTAGGGTGACCATTCGTCCGGATTTGGTCCGGACAGTCCGGTTTTAGAGCTGTCTGTCCGGCCGTCTGTCACGTGTCCTCCTTTTTTACGTTTTGTCCTCCTTTCGTTGCATAAATCGTCATAAATCCCCACCCATTATTTACACTTGCTACTCTGCGATGTTCGCCGTTTCCCAATTCAGAAAGTGCACGGTTCGGAGTGTGGTCTCAGTCTGCAGTCGAGGTGGTGCATACTCGCTCAGCCCTGAGTGCAGTCTGTGGACCACATGGCCATCTGCGAGATGGAACAAGTCCCGTCTCAGCTCAATGAGCGGGTGGTCTGCTCCTTGTTCCCTAAAGACAAAAATATGATTCTTTTGCGATTAGTAATATTTGGAAATCCTGTGCGCGACAGCTGAAATGCGGCTCGCACTTTGCAGATATTAAAAAAATGACCCCGCGGCTGAATAAAAAGCGGAGAGTCGCTAAAAGCTCTTTCATCCCTGATTTACAGTGCGCTGCATAGGTTTTCTTCTGCGCTGAGAATGTGCGAGCAGTGCACATTCTCGGCGCAAATTCTTTGTTTTCCCCGAGGGAAAAAAAAACAAAAAAACAGGGTGTCCTCACTTTAGGGCCTTTGTCCTCCTTTTTGGACACGTGTCCTCCTTTCCTGTTTCATGCCAGTGGTCACTCTAGTTATAACGGCTCCTCATCATAAACTTACTCATAGATTTGAACTGATTCATGGATGTTTGAGTAATCCTGTTTTATAAACCCTGTAATTATACTTCAGTTCTGCAGTTCTGAGCAGAAGTCGGTGGAGCTGTTTTTATGTTCTTGATGAATGCTGTGGCCTGTGAAAAGTAAAGACAACAGAGAAATTACCAAAAGAATTAAATGTCTTTAATGATATAGACTACAATTGTACATTTCTACAGCAGATTCTCAATAACTGCCAATTTATAATAACACGTTTGCTTTTATAAACAGAGAGACAGTTGTACGTGAACTTAAATATATGTCAAATCTGCAGTTCAGGTTCCATTAGATTAAATACAAAACCAAGGATGTCATATATGCACAATCAATGTGAAATATAAATTACAATAAAGCACCATTTTGAAAATGACAATATTATTCAAATAAATAATCTTAAGACAGTACAAGTTCATGTGGGAAGCAAGGCTGTTTTTTCTGCAAAACTCACAACATATAAATTCTAGGTACAATATAAAGAATGTAACTCCAACAACAGCAAAAGAAGTAACTTTCCAGGTGGTGACAACCCCAATTCAGTCCAGAAGATTCACAAACTGTTAGATAAATGTACAAATAAGCAAGGGCCACTCAGTTGGAGATTGTCACGTTTTGAAATATAATGTGTAACTATTAGGTGTTTCAAATGTCCCGTGTTGATGCTTTAATTGGAGAAAAATAAAAACATTGCATTGGCTCCCATTCATTTCTCCACCGCAGCTAACGCCACACTCACATGTAGTACTGAATTAACCTACTATATATATACTTTTATATAACTATGTGTATACTTTATACATTAACTTACACATGCACCCTTTCATTTATCAAACATTTGCTAATTTTAGTTAAATGTAGTAGAACATTTGACCAAACCAGGAGCATGTAAAGGGAGAGTACAGTTTTACCTTTAGATTACAGAATGTATCTGACAAATCTCATCATTTGAGGGGCATTAGTAGCATAAATACTCATATATATATATATTTTGTGATTAGAGGGCAAATACCCAACAAAAATAAGACTAAGCTAAATCTTGATTATAAAATATAAAATAAAATAAAAAAAAAAAAGTCTTGGTCTGGGTAGTACAAAATATCAATGAAAAAAACTGATTTGTACGTCTAGTACCTTGGACAGTTCCCACAACATTATTATATTTCTACAAGGGGAAAAAAAACTGTACTGTCCCTTTAAGAGTCGTCCACGTGCACAGCTCACCCTCGGACCATTTACAAAAGGGAATAATTACTGATAAATAGTTGCCTTGAAAAATCACGAGAACATTTATCAAATACATAGGCACAAAAATGCCATTTAAGCCTAAGTCTCTACGGCCATACATTGTATAGAAAATCAAAAATCAACAACTATATTACAGTACAATAGTTTGGGGCTGTTTAAACCCTTGTCAAATAGTATATTCACTGTATTTTACTTGATTTTGTGTGTAAATTGTAACTGTAAAAACTGCCCCACTGCATTAGTGAAAACATGAATACTTTGTACACTATAAGAAAACTGTCAATTGTAAGTGGTTTTAGTAGGTTTTAATTGGGGCAAAAAATATAACTACATCACATTATTAGCAATAATCATTTTTACAGTTTTAGTTTTGTAGAGGTAGAAGCCAATTGCAGCCATGAGGTTAGGAGGTGCCCTGTTACTATGGACTATTTGCCTTCACTTTCATCTCATATAGACCTATCAAATCCTTGAATTTCAAATAGGCATTTCTTTAGACAGTGACAGAACTCACCTACACTGGACAATTCTAGTTTGAAAACAGTGTGTAGTCATTGTGAAATGTCCGGACTGCAATGCTTACAAAGTAACAAATCAACTTGTTAATTCGTATTTAGTCTGAATACTGCAAGTCCAGGTCTACGGTCCCATCGGTGACCACCAGCCTCACTCTTTTGGGCTTGTTCGACCCCACTGAGTGTGAACTTGGGACTGCCCCATAGTGAGAGGAGCTATGCTGCTGTTGCTCACTGGGCTGGCACTGCTGTTGCAAATCTTTTCTGCAATGTTCTTCTTGTGTTTTGAGTCCAGCAAACCCTCCCAAAGAAAAGGAAGCTGGATTGGCTAGTTGCGGCCCACAGGGTTCCAAAACTAGCCTCCCTTGGGTTCCCGAAGGTTCCATGAGACAATGGTAGGTGTAGTTCGCGCCACCAAGTCCTGGATACCCTTCGGGACCATCTCGGAGACCTAAAGTTAGCGAATGGTCTCCTGTGAAACTTAAAATATTGGGCAACGCTTGGTATCCGTAGGGGAATGACAAAGCTGGTTGGCCTTTGCTTGTAGAAACCGGCGTACCTGGAGGAGTGCTTTGAATGATTTGAGGGCTGCTGTGTTGAGGCATTGGCGAAGAAAGGGTTGAACCAAAACTAAAGTCAAATGGATCTTGCTGGGTGAAGCCAAGTTGGTGTTTATCTACATTTGATAATCCAGATTTTTCCTGCTTCATGGCCTTTTCCTGTTGACTCATCACGTAGCTTTCGGTCATCTTGCTTGGGAAGAAAAAAGGTCTAGGCAGCGCCGAGAAGTTTTTGTACAAGTTAGCTTCGAAGCTATCTTGTTTTTCCATTGGAGTTTTTGTTTTGGGCAATGGGAAAGACGTACTAGGTTTGGTGAACTGCACATTGGGTCGACTGGAAGAAGAAGCAACACTATGCAAAGCAGTGTCTTTTGAGATTCCATACGCTTGGGCAGAACTAGGTTTATGATGGCTGCTAGTTGAAATTTTATGTTGCTGGCTTTTTTCAGTTGGTTTTAAATGAACTTTTGAGCTGGAAGATGACGGCTCTCTCGGTGGAGCACTGCTATACAAGTCCTGTGTAGTGCTACCCCCTTGGAACTTAAGCACCCTTTGAATAACGGAAGATGTCTTTTCATGGAAGTTAAAAACATTGTCTGAAGAGTTTGTGTTTTTCAAGCTAAACAACTGGGGTGAGAGCAGCTTATTGGCGATAGGGGAATTCTGTATTTTGGGTATCGTAGTCTGTTCTTTAACTGTATTGATGTGGCTTGATGAAAAAGATTGAGAGGACTTGCTGGGAATGCTTGGGCGATGAAAAGTTCCTTGGTTCTTAAGACTACTACTATTACTACTACTACTGCTGCTGCTGCTGCTGCTGCTAGTAGTACTACCACTAGTGTGGAGTTTGGATTGGCTCGTAATGGGTTTCAGATTCAAAGCAGATTGGGACAAATTTACAGGACTTTGTGATGAAATTGAAGATGGTGGGAGTAGACGTGGTTTATTTACAACAGAAAATGGCTGTGATTTTGGTTCTTCCTTTGAAAGCGACCGCACTACTGGAGTTTTTGTAATAATCCTGTCTTTTGCAATCATATCTGCACTGCTGGGTGTGGTGAAATTGAACCCTGTATTGATTGGAAGCTTGTCTTTAGCATTGTCTTTTGGTTCACAATCAATTGGAACGGTTTCACTTTTGGAAGATGGGATGAGTCCGGGGAAAAAATCTTCACTGGCAAAGTTATTACTGGGGCTTGGCGGTCCTAAATATGGCGTCTCTGTTGTCCACGCCTCTGTAGGGCTGTGTGAAAGCGGGCTGCTAAAGGGATCCGTAGGTGGATCTAATGAACAAAGATCAGACGGAGAAGATGGGAGTATATTTTGTGGCTGATAGTACCCTTCAAAATTCAAACACTGAAAATCGAGAATATCATCACAACAGTTGGTGAAGTTTGGTTCCCCAGAAAGCATG
This sequence comes from Paratrypauchen microcephalus, assembly GCA_036785185.1. Classification (NCBI taxonomy): domain Eukaryota; kingdom Metazoa; phylum Chordata; class Actinopteri; order Gobiiformes; family Gobiidae; genus Paratrypauchen; species Paratrypauchen microcephalus. The sequence continues at coordinate 1,339,203 of JAVJIX010000181.1, read as the reverse complement.
TTGTCTGCCGTCGGGAATGGCGGGAATTGCGATGGCGGTTGGATAACAGAACTAGGAGCGCTTGTACATGAGGGCTGCTGCGGTTGTTGGCTAGTTTTTTCCAAAGTTTGCGATGAACACAAACCTTCTGAGAGCCGGGAGAGACTATTGTCAATTTGCTGGAGTGTGTGACTAAGGCATGTGTTGGCTTGGCTGGACGCGGAGCTGGTGGGAAGAGGGTCAGCGGCAGGCCCACACTTACGAGGCCTCTCCATTTTGTGTCTTTGCTTTCTTCCTCCGCTGCACACCTCCTGCCTCTCCATGTTCATTTTAAGATTCTCATTTGGAGGATGCTGGGAGGCCATGGTGATTGGTGCTAGTGACAATGCCAATGAAGAGGTTGGTTCTGTCTTCAAAAGTGTGTGGATTTTATTTTGGGTGTCATCTTTCTTAAGGCTGTCCAGCAAACTTCTTTTTTGTTTGACCACAGCAGGTGCCTTTGCTTCTACTATATTTTGTGGTTCCGATTTAGCTTCTTTCTCCACATCATCATCAACCACCCATATATCTTCTGCTCGCCGACGCAGTTTTAACACAGGGAGCGCATGGCCATTCGCATCTTTCAGCTCTTGCTTTTGCTCAAACATGCAACAAGGCTGAGAAAACCGATCTTCAATTTTAGGTTCTTTCACCACAGCAACTTCAGTCTTTTCTGGGCACACACTGATGTCAGTTTCAGTCATTTCTTTATCATCCCCCTCTATGGTTTTACTTTCAGAGTCTGCCTCAGTAGGTAGATTGGCAGTTTGTTTCTCACCTCTTTTTTTCAACCGATGCAATCTGTTCTTTGATTTTAAGCTGGCATGCACATGGGCCCTTGCGGCTTCCATTTCCATATTCAAAATTGATACAGAGTCCATTATAGCTTTAAAAGGATCGCAATCAGCAGCCTCGTCTCTCTTCTCTTTCTTAAACACTATATTATCAAATCCGGAATTTTCCATCTCCCAAAGTTTCCCCCCGCACCTCTTGAATCGGATTTTAAAATTGGTTCCTGGCTTAATCTCATCTAATTTGCCCTCATCAAGAGGCACAAACTCTGTCTCAGATTTAACAATCTTTCTCAGAACCATATTTGTATTGCCACTATCGTTTTTAGCATCTTGTGTGTCGTCTATAACATCGTCATCCCCATCTACAACATAGATCTTTTTACCTAATTTGCATTTTCGTTCTCGGGACACCAATATGGGGCTTTGTGGAGACTGATTGGCTCTTGGCCTAAGCACTCTCTTCATAGTACTGGATCTCCCCTTTTTCTTATTGACCAATTTCTTCTTATCTTTCCTTAATTTACCTTTGTCTTTTGAACCCAATTTTGTGCCAACTTTTAACCCAGATGCCTTAAAATCGCTAGCAACTTTAGGAACTTTTACTGCCCCCGTTTCGAGTTCGGCTTCATCAACAGCGCTATGAAATGTACGTTTTTTCAGAGGTATATTTGACTGTATGTGTGACTGCAAATTGGCTTTTGTTGAAACGGTTGACTTGTGAGGTAGGCTGTTTAGGCATTTCGCTGGTTGCTTTTCACACATTTCCTTCCCAAGATGTGCATTCTCACCAATTAAATCAGTGTTTATATTCATTTCCACGTTTTTCCCATTACGTCTCCTAGCTCTAATATTCGCTTCGGCCCTCAGCCTAGCTGCTCTCGACATGACTTTTCTCTGCTTGATACCTTGAGGTTTTGGGTCATTGGTTTGGGCAAGTATGGTTTGAGTACCTTCCGCAACATCTTTCAGGAAATTGTCATCTATTTTAGCTTTATCAGTTTTCAAAACATCCATCAATACAACTCTAGCATATTTGCCAGCTAGACCATCATCTTGCTGTAGTTCTTTGCTTGTACTCGCTTGTAGTCCTTCTTTGGAAGTAAAAATACTACCGCGAGACCTCTTCGCCTTCTGAATTCTTGGAACATTTTGTGCCAGTTCAGTTTCGGTTTCTTTAATTTCAACTGTGCTTACTTCTTTTGGCTGATCTTGTTTTGCCTTTTCCTCTGCAGGCTTCTCTCCCTTCTCCTGTTTTTTAATCACTTTTTCTTTCGTGGAAATCTCCCTGCAATTTGAGTCAACATCATTACTCTTTTCCTGCACATTCACCTTATCTCCGGTTTTAAATAGCATTTCTTTCACACCTGTGTTTCCATCTGCTGCATCTACACTGGCACCTACCTGTTTCTGTGTACACCTCAACGCTCTCTTTTCTGGTTTTGGAGCAATTTTCACTGTTTTCTTGCAATTTAAATCATCAACATTATTACTTGAATCTTGTACACTGACCTTATCAACCTTGGCATTATTTTCTTTAGCCGCGGTACCCATTTTAGCCGTGTCTATACTGGCACCTACCTGCTTTTTTCTCAGTGTCCTCTTTTCTGGTACATTTTCCAAACTCTCCCTGAAAGTTAAATCAGCATTATTATTATTGCTAGTATCTTGTACACTGACTTTGTCGCTAGCTTTATTTGGAATTTCTTTTACTCCTGTAGCTACTTCAGTTTGTTCTGCACTGGCACCTACCTGTTTCTGTTGCCGTAGTGACCGCTTTTCCGGTCTTTCTGGCTTTAGCTTTTCCACATTTTGTACAGTTTTCATGCTTTTCCTAGAAGTCGCAGCCACAGCTATATTGTCATTCTTTGTATTTTGCACGCTAACTTTATCACCAGTCTTAAATAGCATTTCTTTAACTCCAACGTGGCCTGCTGCTGGTTCTACACTGGCATCTACCGGCTTCGGCCGGAGTGTCCTCTTCTCCGGCTTTTGCTTTTGTACAGTTTTGACGCTTTCCTTTGTAGTCAAATCCATCTTACTGGTTGCATCTTCTACACTGACTTTATCACCAGCTTTGAACAGCATTTCCTTAACCCCGGAGCTTCCCTCTGCAGTCCCTAAAATGGCATCATTCTGCTTGTGCAACATTTCTAACTCTCTTTTTTGCGCCTTTAGTAGTTGCACGCTTTTTGGGCCCTTGGTTCGTCTGCAAACTTGCTTTCTCATCTCCTTCATCTCAACTTTTTCTTGCGGTATTGTTACTCTTGTGAGACTTATGGTGAGATATTGCTTGAATGCATGTTGTGGATTGTCCTTGGTCTTTTTTGCAACCTTTTTAACTTCTTTCACAGGGGTTAATTTGGGCATGGAAGTAGTTTTAATAGGAGCGGCCTCTTTTTGTGTTGCATCTTTCGTAGCAGTCTCCTCTACAGTAACTTTCTTGCCATCTTCAGTTGATTGCTTCATATTGTCTTCAGGTTTCGTTGGACTGCAGGTGTCCTCCTCTATCTCCACTGATTTTTTATCCTTGCCACTATCAGCTTGGTTTTCTTTGCTTTTCGTCCTTGAAGAGGTTCTCAGATGAATTACGCGCCTCTCAGCAACTTTCATACACTTCTTAATGTTTGCGTTCGGAAAAGGTTGCCCACTTTTGTGTTGAGTGATGGAGGATTTCAGACCAAACGGCTTCAAGTTAATCTCCGAAGAACCGTTTTGTTTCTTATGTGTAGTCTTCTCTTTTGGTTTAATTTCTTCCAGCTGCAGTAGCAAAGCCCTCTGTTTACTTTTCGGATCCTTACAGCTCAATAGGAAATCTACAGAGTGGCGGCGGATTCGGACTTGTACTTCTCGTAGCGTCACTTCGGACAAAAGCGGGAGAGTCTTGACACGCTTCAGTCCAGATGGTTTGTTTTTGTTTAAGAGTCGTTTGGGTGATCGACGATGTCTCCACCTCTTCGCCAGCTGACGGTTCTTCAGAGCATTTCTCCTCATCTGTTGCGTGAAGGAGTTTCTGGAGGGGATGGCTGCAATGATAAAAAAAGAAATTACCAGATTACCACATTCTATAGGCCAATATTAATACAGATGTTGTAATACAGTGAATAATTGAAAATATCAGGTGTCTTTGTCTAATTCTAAATCTAAAGTCTAAGTTTAAAGTCTTTTGTTTCACAGAAGTCTATAGGTACCTTTATCCTTACCTGTACTCAAATGCTAATGTAAAAAGGTGTTACCGTTGTGAGCTAAGAAAGCCAAATGGACAGACTGACAGTTGTACTTGGGCAGTGTTTGTACCTGTAGTATTGTGGTATTTAACCATCGTCTTCTGATTGCTCGAGGCCTACTGCTAGTAGAAACTCTGTGGGACTATTGGTCTATGTTGGTTAATTACATTTGCATCAGTAACAGTCTTTTTGTACGTTTTGGTGTCATTTTATACATAATTTCCACGACACACAAGTTTCAAAGTTAAAGGTGCACTATGAAACTTTTCTACTGAAGTCTAGTCTGCCACCTGCTTGTCCGCATGGAGATGTTATTGCTTTGTCAGAAATGCTCAGCTTTAAACATATCCATCGTGCATTTATTCAATTACAGGTGTTTTTGACTGCAAAAAAGCTTAGAAAAACATGCATTCTTACAACAATAGCTCGTCTCTCCAAAGATCTAAGCTGTAACAAACGTCCAAAAATGCTGTTCATTTTCAGAGAACGGTCACTACCTTTCTGTTTCAACAGAAGTCCTTAACTTTATCGCCCTCTACTGTTCACTAAGTATAACAGCACTTTGAGGCCGTTTATGTGCCACCGAGCCACAAACCAGCCGCACGAAACCAGCAGCGGCACGTGGTGGTTTAATCCTGGTCTAGTCCAGGTCCAGACCTGGTTTAGTCCACGTTTAGTCCACAATGTTACACTATAAAAAAAATGTTACACTATAAAAAAAAAAAAAAAATTCTGTGAACCGCGATAGAGCGAGGGATTCCTGTATTTTGTTATTCAGCATCAATACATTTGTCTGCTTTTTACTAAGGAATAATTAATTGAGGAATATACAATATAATAATACTATGATATATTTATGGCGGCACGGTAGCTGAGTGGTTAGCGCTCTTGCTTCACAGCAAGAAGGTTCGATCCCTGGGTCGCCCAGGCCTTTCTGTGTGTGTTCTGTGTGGAGTTTGCATGCATGGTCTGGGTTCGATCCCCGGGTCGCCCGAGCCTTTCTGTGTGGAGTTTGCATGTTTCTCCCCGTGTCTGGGTGGGTTTCCTCCGGGCACTCCGGTTTCCCCCACCAACCCAAAACATGCACCATAGGTACCTCCAGCTTTGGTCCTGACCAAACCAAAGCAAGAAGATCATGGAGATGGTCCCCGGGCGCCCTAATGTGTGTGCTGCCCACTGCTCCTAATATATGTGTGTGTGTATGTATGCGTGTATGTATGTATGTGTATGTATATATATATATATATATATATATATATATATATATATATATATATATATATATATGTATATGTATGTATGTATGTGTATGTATGTATGTGTATGTATGTATGCGTGTATGTATGTATGCGTGTATGCATGCATGTATGTATGTATGTATGTATGTATGTGTGTATATGTGTATATGTGTATATGTGTATATGTGTGTGTATATATATATATATATATATATATATATATATATATATATATATATATATATATATATATATATATATATATATATATATATATGTATATATGTATATATATATATACACATGTATATATGTATATATATATACACATATATATATATATATATATATACACACATATATATATATACATATATATACACATATATATATATACATATATATACACATATATACATACATATATATAGGATGGGTTAAAATGCAGAGAAGAATTTCTCCAGTGTGAGATCAATAAAGTCACTTCTTCTTCTTATGACTCAGTGTTATGTTACTATAGCTTATATTCTTAAAGACCCTATTGAAACACTCAAATTCAGGTGAAAAACGCTGCTTATCAGTTAATCGATCGATAAGGTCAATCAACTATCAATTAATGAATGAATCGATAATTTGCATCCCTAACCGATACAAATTATTTATTATTTTTTTAAATTCTGAGATAACATTTTATACAGACTGAAAATCATGCAAAATGAATTTTATTTTCAAAACGTGTTTTGACTCCTGATTTTTTTTTTTTAGTGTAACATTGTGTTCTGCGTCCTGATTGGCTAAAGGGACCTTTAATGATCGACATTACAGATGGGGGACGCTGGGGGGGACCAGGACCAGACCGGGATTAGACCAGGATTAGACCAGGACTAAACCTGGACTGGAACAGGTCTAAACCAGGATTAAACCACGGCGTGCGGTTCTTTGCCTGGTTTCGTGCGGCTCTTGCGTTCGTTCATGTCGAGGTTTGATGTGCGTGTTCACTTCGGAGGAGGCACGGTTTGGACACGGGTCTCGTGCTCGCAGCCCCGGGTGGGACGCGCACCGGTCATGCTGCTCCGTCACGGATATGAGCACGATGAGCGGGCGCACGATGAGCGGGCGCGCGATGAGCGGGCGCGCGATGAGCGGGCGCGCGATGAGCGGGCGCACGTGCCCCCCCCGCTTCACTATTAATACATTTTGTTGAAAACCTACAAGGTTGAGCGTTTAAACGACAGAGAAATGTGAGAAAAGGTTAAGTGGAGGGATGACTGTACGGACAAATATCAGTCGTTAATATCGGCCCACTTTTACACATTGGACCGATACCGACATGTTAAAATGACTGTATGTAATATCGGCCGATAGGATGTTTATATGGTGCATCCCCACTCTTCCACTAATAGAATGTGTCTCTGTCACTTACACAGTGAGTGTAGAAACACATTAACAGCCTCATTTCAACAATGGGCGACAAATTGTCAGTTTCAATTGTGCTAATTGGGAAAAAGTGCCAGTCCAATCTGAGTGAGAATAAAACGTGTGATTAATCAAAAACAAAAACTGTGGATCTGACAACTTTGTACCACTGGAGATTGAGCAAAAAGCAAAACAAATGTATCACTCTGATTTGTGGAGTATCTAGAGTCATTAATATACTGCTTGTGATGCTTGTGATGCACATTTTTCACATTCGCAATTTTCTCAGAATAAAATGTGAATGCTTGGACCACCAACTGTGTGTCATTTAAAATACAGCTGGAGAGGCAGTCTGTCTACCGTCTCTGACCACATCAGCAAATATGTCAGAATATTTATACAAACAGGTCATTTTAAAGACACAGAAGTGCACGAGAAGAGGTGGGAGATTGAGAAATGTTATGGATCACAATTGTTTTGGAAATGTACACAACTGCATAATGAGTATGTGGTCTAAAATAAAATAAAAACATTAAAAGAGGCTACACAAAGAGTGGATTAAAACTAAAAAATAGACTTGCATTTGCTGAAAACTTGAAACTAGACATTTATAGGCAAATTTAAGCAGATTTATGGAGGATGTCTGAAAAGCTGCACTGTGGTCAGACGTCCAGGGCCTGGTCAGGACTCGGACGGGACACTGGGAAGTCCAGCTGCCACAGGGGGGCGCCAGTCGTTGTGTCCTTAGGCAAGACACTTCACCCACATTGCCTAGTATGAAAGTGGAGAGTGTGTGAGTGTTGGAGGTGGTCAGAGGGGCCGATGGTGCAGATTGGCAGCCTCGCTTCTGTCAGTCTGCCCCAGGGCAGCTGTGGCTACAGAAAGTATCTCACCCCCACCAAGTGTGGAGTGAATGAACAATGAAGTGTAAAGAGCTTTGGGCGTCATGAAAGGCGCTGTATAAATGCTATGAATTATTGTGTAACTTTTCTGGCTGAGGATAGGCCGCCTTCTCGTCTCCATGGAGATGCCTTCCCTAGAATGTTCCACAGTATTTCATTCAACTCATCTATTCAACCCACTTTCTTGCCATGGTGATGCTATGCTCGTCTCGTCTAGAATGTTCTAGATGAGATCTGTGGAGTGGTGATGATACAAACAGTAAGAAAGCACAGGGTTTTGTGTTTGCTAGTGCACTAGAATTACTACTGTTGCACATTTATTTTTATTTTATCTTAACTCCTATGCACATTCTACTGCACATGACCAAGTCACTGCTGTATCTTCCATTGCACATTTTTGATGCACACTGCACACTTTGGAAATCTGTATATAGTATAGTTTATTTATTATGTTGCACTGTTTTAAGATTTTAGACCGTAGACTTTAGTTTTAACTTTAGATCTCTGTCTTAGATAGTTTTTTGTTGTGTTTTGTACACTGTCTTTTTGCACTTGGCCAGAGAGAAACAAAATTTCGATTCACTGTATGTTGAACACATATGGCAGAATTGACAATAAAGCTGACTTTGAACTTGAACTTTGCTGCTGACCTTTTCTAGTTTTGATTGACTAATTCCCATCCTATGCATTTAAACAGGTAGTAGCAGTAGTAGTAGTAGTAGTAGCAGCAGCAGTAGCAGCAGTAGCAGTAGTAGTAGTAGCAGTAGTAGTAGCAGTAGCAGTAGCAGTAGTAGTAGTAGTAGTAGTAGCAGTAGTAGTAGTAGCAGTAGTAGCAGTAGCAGTAGTAGTAGCAGTAGCAGTAGCAGTAGTAGTAGTAGTAGTAGCAGTAGTAGTAGCAGTAGTAGTAGTAGTAGCAGTAGTAGCAGTAGTAGTAGTAGTAGTAGCAGTAGTAGTAGTAGTAGTAGTAGTAATAATCATAGTAATGTTGGTAGTAGTGCCACACTGAAACACAGTGTTCATTATAGTAACAGTAAAAGGTCTGTGAATAGACTGTTAAACACATTTCCTGTAAACACAAACTTAGGCATTTATAGGCAAATTTAAGCACAATTATGGAAGATCTCTAAATTTTGTCATGAGGATAAAAATATTGTGATATAAATTGTCAGTATCAGCCGCGCTCAAAGGGTTACAAATGTGTGAAGGCAATTCAACTGAAAATGTTGTCAAAATATAATATGAATTATTATTTATAACAAAGACATAATTAAAAAGGATCACTGCAAAATTCCAACTGTTAATACAATTTTCCTTCCGTGGACCCACCAGGGAGGATTCATGGGAGCTGGTGCATTGTGTTCTGGGCAGATCTGCTTGTACTGCAACTACCCCCGCGACCCAGAAATGGAAAAGTGGAAGAAGATGGATGGATAATCCCATTTTAAACAGCGTGGCACTAGTGCAATATTAGACATTTTAGCTTAAGACGACACCTAGTGGTCAATAGTAAAATGACATGTGCGTAACATTAGTGTTTAACTCAAAGATAAATCAGTTTATCACTAACAGATTAAGAAAAGAACACCAACTAAACAGCAATTTAAGAAAATCTATACCCATACCCACATTCAGATAAGCAAACACTGACAAATGTTAAACGGTGTAATCAGATTGGTGTAGAGTAATTAACATGTCACTAAACAAACTCATCTTGGATGTTAAAAGAATCTTGATAACTTGAAGGAATGAAATCTGAAACTGTGGGTGAGAATGAACAGTTTATGTGGCTAAAACTTTTGAATTCATCACTCATTTTTGCAGCTGAAGAAATGACAAATGACCTGCTCATATTTAAGGACAAACTCTGTAAGTACTGAAGCCACTGAGGGGTAATTGGTCTTTTAGCAGTTTAAAGTTGAACGATCATCAATCAAACCCACAGAGCAGCGATTCCCGTTTAATCTTTAGTCAATATAAAGACCATTATGCCAACACTATTTTATTCCCCCCAACACAGAGGCCGACTTACAGGTGCATTATCTAACTTTTATTGTGAAGGGAATGCCACCTGCTTGTTGCCATAGGGACGTTTTTGCTTTGTATAGAATGTTCCACAGTACTGAATTAAACTTGTACATCTCTAATGCAATGTAAACTACTGTAACTGAATAAATGTCATACAGTGGAACACACCAGGGAAGCAATAATGATGCCAACAGTAAAAATACCTGTGTGAGCTCCAGTAGTGATCTGACGATTCAAAAGTCCCTTTTCTCGATGTTTGTGCAGATATCGCTCTCTTAGTCGGTATTTTTGAGAATCCTTGGTTTCCTCTGAGTCTGGCTTCTTCCCCTTCTGCTTGAAATAACCTTCTCCGTTCCTAAAAGATGAAGTTAATTTTAGCACTGAACATTTAGTCAGCGAGTATGATTTACAGTCAGAATGAGCAAAAATCAGTAATCAACAATTAAAGGACCTGGACCCGTTTTTTTTCTATGCATTTAAGCAAAATTATCTTGTTCCAGGACCTGATTTTTACAGTCTTAAATGTGAAAAACAGAACTAGTGTTTTCGTTGGTCCAACGTTATTCCTCTCTTACCTTTTGCATTTAGAGCATCCCAATTATTCACCGCACTGAGTGCATAAGCACTTTTCACACCAGTGACCAGAGCATCATGGGAAAGCAAACAAGTAGCATGCTAATGTGCACTTCTTAAAGCTCTGTATTATTATGAGATGCAGATACAGCTCATTTATTTTCACCTGCTTTTACAATCCATCTGTATTGGGGCAAGTGCCTGGAGAAAAGAGTCAGGTACAGGGTCTTAAATTGTGCAGCTTTACTGAAACGAGGGCTCCAACTAATCGTTAACTTAGTAGTCAACTAGTCAGTGATTATTTTTAGATTAGTCAGCTAGTCAAATGATCATTCCTATTGTATCGTGACCCTTTTATCAACCCAACAGTATCAATCATCAACCCAATACAGAAATATGGGGACTGAAGCCTTCGAAATATAGATTATTCACAAATCAAAGTGTATTATTAATGAAAACTGTTTGATATTTAGATTCAATAATGCCACTTTATGTTTTAAAACTGTCTTTAAACTGTAGTGTTTTAGAATCTGGATAGTCCAGATAAGTAGCAATATATTAAACTAATATATCAATTATCACAGTATAACTACAACCATTTTATTATCATCTATGAGTCAGTGAATCTTTTTTTACAGTTAATAATAATAAAGTTCTTACCGTTCACAAGTGCAGCATTCACACATCTCGTTGCCTTCGCCGAAGAAGCTGGCCCCGTAGTAACAGGTGATCTCTTCCCCAGGCGCGATTGGGCGGACGACTTCCACACACGCCACATTCTTCTCACTGGGGACGAACTGGGCGTGTGCGAAAAACAGAGACACAAACAGAGACACAAGCACAGACAAAGAACAGGTGAGACTCCAGGGACAGAAGGAGGACAGACAGATGGTGTGAATGTGATTGTGGAGCTTAATATTAACATTAGGAAACTAATGACGACAATTATAAATGGGTAATACTGATAGCTGTGCATACATTCTTCATGTTCTTTGTGTATTTCTTATTTTTTATTTGTAGTTTTGGTGTCCCAACTGATAGATGATCCCCAGGACTGCTGATTTAAAGATAAACATGTGGGTTCTGGAGCTTGACACTTCTTTATATCATATAGTTCAAATTGAATAAATACAAAATAACCAGGGGATATTTAGATAACATTTTATAATCCACCTGTTCATGTATTTGTACAGGTTCAAAAATTTCCCAAAAATCAAATTGAATTTACCAACGCAGAAATGTATGTTTATAAGTTATTATTTCAGTATCTATTTTCTAGTACTATTAGTATGAGACCTGCGCGATTTATCAAATAAATCGATTAATTCGACTTTACAGTTCAGGACGATGTGTTTTTATGAACATCGATTTTTTAAGTTATTTTTTACATGTGAGCGGAACTAATGCGCGGCCACGTTTTACACGGGTAAGTTAGCGGGGCGCACCCAAACATTGTACGAGCTAGCGCGGCAGCGACTGAGGGAAAGTTGGAGCTTGTACCAAACAAAGGTGTTGCTACATCTGTTTTATGGAACTGGTTTGGTTTTCTTGTGTCGGACTTAGAACAAACGAGCGCTCGCTGTGAGGTCTGTTCAAAAACTGCAGCACCACAAATGTGTCCTACCGCCTAAAGCAGAGACAGGGGAGTGGGAGAAGTGCAGGTCTGAACGGGATGAAAACAGCCACTGTCCAGTCCCTAAAACATTTTGGAACTGTTTGCAGTGTGATCAGCACGGCCCACAACAGAAAGCAATCACACACGCTGTTGTATGTTTCACCAAAAACATGATGTATGTTGTAAAAGACATGGTGCCCAGATAAACTGTGGAAAAGCCCGGACTCATTAACATGGTGAAAGTTTTGGACCTGAAGTTTGTGCGACCAAGACACAAATATGTTTCTTGTGTTGCCACAGCTGTACACAGACTGTATCTTTATGCTTGTTGTATTTTTATACTTCTGTAGCCGGGAGTGTTATGCTGCATGACAATAAAGAATCTTGAATCTTGACACGCTACATGAACACACACAAAACTAAAACACAACACTCCCCACTCCAGTCCATCTTTCCCACAATCAGGGAATCATTTAGCTCCAGAAAATGCTTCTTTATAAAAGAAAGATATTCATATAACTGTGATATATTTTTTATAAAACAATAACAGCTTAACTGATGAAGGTGTAATGTATTTGTTTTATAAAAGAACGTTGCATTGTTTTGAGCCATTTGTCTGTCATGTGTTATTTGTTTTTGAGTAGGGCAGAGAAAAATCAATTAAAATCGGAAATCTTTTTTTTTTTTTTAAATCTGGGATTTTATTTTTAGGCCATATCGTCCAGCTCTAATTAGTATGTGTGTGAATTTGGTTCTTAGTTCATCGACAGACAATATGAATATATGATATTCTATTCTGAACACATTTAAAAGAGTTATAATGTTGTTGTCGTTGTAGTTGTAGTTGTAAACAGATATAATGTTGTTGTCGTAAACAGATGTCGCGGCGGTGACAGTTTAGTTTGGTGTCGTTTACCTTGCAGTTGGGCTTGCAGTCTTCAGTTTGGACAGCAGGTGGCAGCAGGAGACAAACACATGAAATGAAGTTAGTTACGGCCATAAATAAATATAATAAATATCCTCCACAAGTGCACACAGTTTTATCCTGGCATCTCTATGAATGGCCTTTACAAACTGTTGGTTTGTGGGAACCAAGTGTGGGAAATACTGCTTCAGCTGGACGTTCTTGAGGGTCAAAACTCCCACAGGTCCAAGAGATAAATATACATTTATGTTTCACTGTAAAAAGGAACAGCTACTTCGTGTTAATGGAGGAACAGCGACATTAGTTAGTTGGAAGTGTTGAGCTGAGGTTTTAGGATAATTTATAGCTCATCATTTCTTCCAGTTCAACTAAAGACAGGCCTCGATTCTGCCCATGTCAATCAAACCTCAAAGGCTCAGAGCGGCTCTGTTTAGCTGCACATACAACTTATTTTATTTTATTGTTATTTTACCGGGTATTTCTTTGTGTAAATCACTTTGAATTACTTTAAAATAAATGTGCCCATCTTCTTTTTAAATTACTTTTTGTGTAGAGCATGATTTGAAAACTTTGGAAAGTACATTTTAGTTCTTATCTCCTGCACCGGTTACGTAAGTTACACAAACTCAGAGTCACTCAGCGAAACCATATTTTCCCATTGGTTTGTAAAGATGATTCTAGGGATGCGAGGATATTAAATTAAGACTTAAATGTGCTTAATAACAGTTAAAGTAGTTCTGTTTTTTAGTTACTGTTGCACCAAGGCAGGTTTATGTGTAGAGCACAATCCAGACACAAACAAAGACGTTAGAATCACCAGAACTCTTCATTTACTCTTCATTTAACACACTTGTAATCTGATATACTGTGAGAATGTTCTTTTTACATCCTGAGCTCATTCACACTAATGCCACAACTAACTACACAACTAAGGGTTCACTTCTGGAGGGAGCTCTGCTGCCCGTTTGTCTTCATGGAGATGTCATTGCTTTGTCTAAAATATTCCACTGTATGGCTTTAAACATATCTTGCATATAATCAATAACCAATCGATAATCAAAATAATGACAAAAATGATCTTTTGAAAACCTGCGATCTGGGTTGGCGGCCCTGTCCACAGATTGAACCTGTAATTTCATCTTGTGACCTTTGCTTGTCTCCATGGAGATACATTTATTGCCGCACTGTGGAATATTCCAGGAGGAACTACACACCTCCTGCAGAACAGCAGTTAGACTCTCTACTAGAAAAGTTCCACAGTGCAGCTTTAACAGATGAGTGACCCTGACCGTGGTTGATGAAGGCGGCCGGTCCGAGCCACAGTTGAGCGCAGCGTTTCCGGGTGGAGTACATGACACTGAAGTCGTTGATTCCAGCCCGAAGCACTGCACTGTCTGAAGGACTCAGCTCTGCGATACAGCCCAACAGCACCTCCACACGCTCCCCCACAAACCTGCAACAGAAAACACAAATATGGATAGAACAAACATGAGACAAACCTGCATGAGACAGGACGACGGAGTCTCCATAACAATGTCCAGAAAGTCAAGAGGACCAACAATAAATACGACTGTGTAACATTTTTAAAATAAGTTCAAGTGGTGAACTTGAGATGAATCATACAGAAAAAACAGACTTTCAATGTAACTTGCCAAATTAGAATATAAAGTGTTATTTCTGGAGTTTTGTGGTTCTTTTTACAGTCATTTGACTCTTTGATACTTAAACCACAACCAAGACTATTACAGACTTTAAACATTTCTAATATTATATTTCTAATATTGTCTTCTGCATAGATCCTTTTGGCATCATCGTGCACTTCTATCCACGTATTACTACAGTATATACAGATTAGCGTTAGCAGCTGCATTAGCCTCAGAAGGTCCACATCAGACAGTACGCAGAACACACACTACATGAGTGAATACCAGTGTCTTGTGGCAGTGATCTTGGCCCCGTTGGTCTCGGATGAGTATCGGTCACATGACTCCAGCTTCACTCCACTGTCCAACAGGAAGGCGCTCAGGTAACGGTACACCTGTGCATTACACACACACACAGGGGGAAATGGCAGACAGTATACACAAGCAAGTTACTAAATAAAAGATTAATAAGCAAGATTTTTGTTTAATCAAATAGTTTTAGGTCTAATTTTCAAGCATCATTATTGCCACTTATACATATTTATTCAATTCATTTATTTATTCATACATAGTAAGAGGCCAAAATTATCTACACTGAACATTTTAAAATATCTAACTGCAATTTTTTTGGACTAACATCGCAATTAGTGACATTAAATAACTAGATCCGGATCATTGAGCACATTTTAAAACACCATTGACAATATTAACACTGGAAAAAAAGTGAAATATGAACTGCTGAAATAATACAAGAATCATGCATTTCAGGACATTGTGTCTTAAAGTAGACTTTCCACATAGACAGGATATTTTAGTATTTTTAGTGGACCTGCAGTCTTCACGATTTGCGGATTCTATTTATCTTGATCTTGCAATCACCATAACATATAGTTCAAGAGGAGTACACTGTTTCATAAAATATTTCAATAACTAATAATAATGAAGAGTTGTTAATGCTATATTTTTGTAAGCCAAAATTATAAAAAAAAGTGATAAAATTGTCCAAAAGAACATGAGCTGGACTAAATAAACAGAATGTGTTAAAGTGTATTTATAATGAGTCAGAGGTGATAATTACTCTTCAGCTCAAATGTTAATGCAGTAAAAACAGTGTCAGTGCCACAGCAAGTACAAGAAATACTTCTCACTAAAACATGTTTTTGATTACCCCATTTTATTAAGCGATACAGTGAAATTGTAATGATTAAATCTACACATGATCAGGTGAAACTCTCCAGTCTGTGCACAGGCTTCAGAATGAAGAAAAATTAGGAATGTTGCCATAACAATTAACAGTTAAATTTGTTTGTACTTTGTGTAATTTACAATGTTTCATATTTTGTGCAAAAGCAAAAAAAAAGGTAATCAAAAATTAAAGTGAATTTGAATTTTTAATGATTATGTTAATTATTATGTTAATGTCTTTTTTTCCCTTCTTTTACTTTAAGTGTATTTGTTTACATACTTTTTTGTATTTCAGTAATATTACTTTAATAGTATTAAAGTGTCTGTTTCAGCAATTACAATTGCAATTACATTACAATTACAATTTAAACACAAATGCATCGTTTAAAGAGGAGAAAGTACCCAAACTGTGCCATAAAAGAGATAAAAGAGACTGTGAAACCACAGTGTGACTCACGTGTTGCCGGAGCAGCTCCTGTCTGTGGGAGCCCAGAGCGTTGAAGTAGTTTCCAGCGAGTTCTCCATCGGTCAGAGCCTCAAACGTGGCGTCGAAGTCTCGCGTCCTCTGGAACCTCAGAAGAGTCTCCTTCAGGTTCCCCCATCGCCGCACCTCAGGAGGGGGGCTGAAACAGAACAAACAACTGTTTAAAGAATGCATCATGTGCATTAACCTTTGACTTTATATTTTATATAAAACATCACATATGGAAGTGCATTAATGGTTAAACAAGTGAACATCAATATAACGAGTTTAACATGTATTAGAGCCAGTGATTCACAAAAACAGGGACCCTCTGCATAACCCTGTCATTGTATCGCAGCTCCCACTAATATAAAACTGACCACTGTCTAAAAAGAGGCAAAATGTGTAGAATCATTTAAAAAATTAGAATTACTTTGTGTTTTCCGTGATGTTAATTTTATATGACTGTATATCCTCCATTTGCCGGATGAAAACTGCCAAATTGTTGTTTGTCATAATAAAGTGAAGTACAAAGTTTAATTGTCTTGTTTTAATTACTGATGCTCTTGTTTATGGTCCTATCCTATTGTTAAAAAGATCACAAGCTGATCACTGATTACAAATGACTGAATCCGTCTTGATTAGAAGGATCTAAAGTGCAGATGGGACTGACTGTGACTCTGGATCTGACCTGATGTTCATCTTGTGGGTGCTGAAGCCCAGGAGCGGGTCCAACACCAGGCTGGTGGCCAGGTCATCCGTCTCACACAGCTCCCTCACACTCATTCTAGTGCAGCAGTCCATCGCCTCCCACCATCAGCATGCTGCAAAGAGAGAAAAAACTAAAAGGTCAAAAGCTGGGCCTAAAACAGAACCAGAGAACTACAGTCTCAACTCCCACCATCAGCTTGCTGCAAAGACAAAGAAGACAGGTAAAAAAAAATGGGCCTAAAATAGAACTAGACCAGGACTAAACCAGATCTAAATGTCAACTAAACTCTCAACATCCACCAGCATGCTGCAAGGAAGAAGAAAAAAAAGACTGGTTGAAACTGGTTCTAGGGCGATATGCCAAAAAACATTATTTTTATTCCTTGTACTGATTGATCACAATATGATTTTATTATAAACTGTCTTAAGCAAACAAATATTGATAACTTATTCATTTAATTAAATTAGCCAGACCTAAATCAGGAGAGAACCTGACTAATACTAATAATAACACTAATAATGTCATTTTTGCCCCACAGTCTACAAAAAAATATATAAATTATACTTTATGCTGGTAGCATTGTCAATAGCATATATTAAATGTGCAAACAGTAAGGCAATACGCGGCATTTAAACTACAAAAATGGTATTAAATAAAAAGTTACACATATGGATCCTGCTTGTGCCACTTCAGCGCAGGACTCAGAATGGACCAGCATGAGCTAAACAAAGACCATAAACCTGCTCCATCAGCAGTATGGAAATACAAATGAGAAAAGGCCAAGTAATAAACCCACCTCCTAATAACACCAGATCCATGTGACAGGGTCAAAACCAGATCTAAAACACGTCTGAATCACAGCCAAGAAACCCCAAAACAAGGACTAAAGCTACACCTCACCCCCAAGAATCATCCTGCAGCCATCACAGGATCATCACTAAAACAGGACTTCATTGAAACTAAACCAGGACTAAACCGGGTCCAAACTTGGCCAGAAACGTGAATAAATAAGCATTAATCAATATTCAAAGCAGGATTACATTAGGTCTAAAACAGGCCTGAATCAGGAATAACCCAAGCCTAAAATAAGAAACACAAGTAAATGTGTCTAAAAGAGGTGTATAACGCAAGTAAATCAGGTTTAAACCGTGTGTAAAAAGCAGGACTAGAGGAGGTCTGAAGCAGGACTAGAGGAGGTCTGAAGCGCGTATGATGGAGCTTGTTTCGGCCATGTCCGCATCCATGATCTGTGTCCCTCCATCACTGCAGCACCGTGTAAACACCACTGCGATGCACCCGCTAAATAAAACACACACACTTCAACAGCATTTCCACGTCATCTCAAATGAATCCCAAGAGTCGTGCATGTGTATTTACGCCGTGTGATGCGGTAGAAAAACAACAGCACCGTGGGAAATGCAGCAGGTTATCATCAGCTGAGAGGAAAAGCCAACGCGAAGCTAGCGCCACTTAGCATCCCGAGGCTAGCGAACCATCCGCGGCTACGTGCGCAATTCCCGGCAAAAAACACCAACATTTAAGAGCAAAACCGAGCGCGTAGCCTTCCTCACGCATACCTGGGAGTATTTTGCAGTCAACAAAAGTATCGTCAAAGGGACAGTCCCCGCAAGCCCCCCGCTCGCTCTTCTTTTCTTGGCCGTGGACAGGGCTTAGCTTAGCCGCATAGCCCGCTAGCTTCCCCGCCGTGTTGCTGCAGCGGCGGCCAGGAAAATGGAGTCTCCTCTCCCTCCCAAACAACTGAGGAATGCGTCAGACTGCAACGGCTACAAATGTCTGATCACGCGTGGAAATGCATAATCCTGCAGAAGAACAGCGCATATGTGTCTAAAGTAGATGTTAAAGACGAAACATTGCGTTAATTAGCTCCGTACAGGGCTCGCCGCTATCACAAGTTGATAAGCGACATCCGCTGCAACCGAACTAGGGCAGGACGGGCACGCCTCCCTGCGCGGCGATTCGCGCTGGTCAAGGTCAGTTTTGGACAATAAACACCGCCGTGGAGCGTTCAGACGGCGGGGATTGGCACGGGTTGTTATAGGCGGGGTTAGGCACAGGGGATGCCTTGTTACGGTGCAGAGGTGGCAGGTTTATCCCGCGTTAGAGCTGCGCACAGCGGCCTCGGGAGTGTCGCACCCACCGCGGGGTGTGTGCTGCCCTCCTCCGGCCTCTGCACGGACGGGAGAAATGCCACTGACAGCTGCAGAGACCAGGCCCATCTATTCTGGGAGAACAATCAATAGAGACCAAGAATGACAGCTTTAATACCGAGAGTGGAAGGGGAATTAAAGCCGTTTATAGAAACACACAGGGATTTCCCGGGGTTTCTGTTCTTATAATATCACTGGTACATTACACTGTTGTCACTTACCTGACATTTATTCACTTCACATGCCTCACTGTACATCACTGTACATCACTGTACATCAGTCATCATAAACACTCATATCTACAACAGGTCTAGTGTTACAGTTTGACTTCATGTGCCAATGTGTTTTTACCTCCTGTTTTCATTGTTTAAATTGCTAAAGCCTTCTAATTTCAATTATTATTATTATTTGTATATTCTTTTTTTTCTTGCTGGGGTTTACTGTTGTCTGACTGCACTTTGTCAGTTGTGGTTGTTTTACAAATACATTTGACTTGACTAAAATACTTTGGAAAAACCGTTTCTGTGAGCAGCTTCTGTCAGCATCACCTGCCCGACCCAAAAGAGATAGAAAAGTTTAAAGCAACACTGTATTTTCCTCCTTACTATATATCAAGAATAAATAGTTTGTCATTTGGGTGTCGCATCTGTTAAAGGTCATAATATGACACAGAACTGATTCTTGACAGTTTGAGTCATGTTATAATGTTGTTACCGCCACAAAAACAAACCTGTTTTGTTTCAGTCACATTTATTATTTGTCTTTCTCCAAAGCTCAAAATGCTCCATTTCACCTTGTGATGTCAGTTAGTTCAGTTAGTTCAGTAGAGATGAGCAAAACCAGGTCTGAAATGATCCAAATGAATCTGGTGAAGGTGTGTGGAGTTTAAAAACATTTGGATTTGCTGTAAGAAGAACACTTCACCCTATTGTCCCTCTTATTTTAGGTTATTGTCACCGTCTTAGGCTTCTGTATGAAATGGGAAATGGCCTTTTAAAGTATTGGGGTTTAATTAATTAAATTGCTCAGTTATAGATGGTAGTACTGTACTGTACTTAAGCATATATATTTAGGTATCTGTACTTTACTTCAATAGTAAAGTGCAGTGGTACTTTTGCTTTTACTTCACTACATTTAAGAGCAGGGATTTCTGCTGCCAGACTGCATTTTTAACAGACTGACTGGCTGAATGTTGAAGACTGAGCAAACAAAAACAAAAAAATATAAATAAAAACAGCAAGAAAATTGTCTCTGTGGCACAAATCTGTATCAAAATCACTACATTTGAAGCTTTATTAGATCTGAAAATTTGTGAAATACTTTTGCTTTTTACTCTTTATGTATATTTGGAAACAGCTACTTTAAAACTTTTACTTAAAGGTGCATTGTGTAACATTTCTGGTGTTATTGCTTTGTCTGGAATGTTCCACAGTGTGATATTAAACATTTCTATCTTCATGGAGACCAAACCAGACCAAGTCCCAGGTCAGATCTGTGGAGAGGTGAATGTCTGTTTTTCGAGGTATTTTTGAGCTCTAAAACCACCTGGAGTTTACTAAATGTAACTTAAATGCACCTTTAAGTAGATTTTTTGTACTTTTACTTTTATTTGAGTTTGTTTTTATTTATTTTTTTGCTCCAGTATCTGTAATTCTCCATAACAAAAGTGACTCCCTGGTCTTCATCTCCAGTCTCCCTTTTAGTTAAATGCAAATGTGTGTTAAGGCCGTAATAGGAGCTGTCTGTAATGAGACGACGCTCTGTGATTGGACGGAGTGAGCAGAGACCTCCCCCACACTAAAAACACACCAGACTGCTCTTCCTGCATTTTTCAGCTCCTTCAAGGCTCAGACCAGCCCCCACTCAAAGAAAAGGACTCCATCTTCTGTGCTCACAGCACAGGCCCTGCAGGAACATGTCATCTACAACACTGTATACAGGCCTGTCACGAGAATTACTACAACTGAAGGATATGAACACTGGATTTAGATATTTTGGGGCTCTAAATTGATCATTTCTTATGCTTTCTTTGCAAAAGTGTGGCGATTTTGACAGTTTTAACGTAATAAGGGGAGATCTGAGCTGCAGATGATGCAGAAATAACTTTTATCGGTTAATTCTGCTATTTATTTGTTGCTGCTCATGTCTTTGAATGATTCTATATATTTAAAAATAGGTTTACTGCTTACTTATCCTGCTTTATTGTTACATCTCTGTAGCAAAATGTGTTATCGTGCGTTATTACATAACAACCATAAATATATATATTATATATACATATATATATATATGGTAAACCCATAATACCCATAATAACCTATTATGGCGTTACATAACATAGGCTGCAGCTACATGCCCTCAAAATGTGATTAAATCCAACTCTTTTTTCCCCCCAAACAATAGAAGAAAATAAAAGCTTGTTTATTTATGTTTATTGCACTGAAAGATAGAATTGATTAAGGGGTCAGATAACATGACTCTTCTGCTTCTTTTCATTCACTGTGTGTATGTTTAATGTTAGGACACTGTTAATGTCTTTTTATACTTTATGAAAACAAAAAAACAAAAAAAAACCTATCTTCAAGAAGAGCGTTCCGTATTCATTGTTTTATCTGTTTTCATGGACTCATGCTGCCGACGTTCCACCTCCAGAAAGTTACACACTACAACTTTAACATCACATTTTTGGAGTTATAACATGATTAAATTGACACGTAAACAGCTAAATCATCTGGTTTCTAGATTAATCACATCAGAATTTGCTGTTTGTGTGTCATTTAGTTGTACTGAATAAAAATAGTAAATGAAAAGAAACCAATTAAGCAATGACATCAATTACATCAGTCACCTGAAAATATTCTGACACTAAACATCATCTTTTATTTACAAAAGGTTAGGGACAAGTGCAGTGTCGTTACTTTAAAATATGCCCAGACTAAAGCTGCAGCTTCTGATTCAGATCCCGGCTAAAGATTTGAAGGTGAACTCTGTGTAGCTTTAAATTAAATAAATCAGTTTGCTTATAGATGCACTGTGTAACTTTTCTGGTGCTCGTCTCCATGGAGATGTTATTGCCTTGTCTGAAATGTTCCACAGTGTGGCATCCATCCATCCAGGTTCCAGGGCAGAGCTCACAGTAAAGAATGCATCTTTTTCAATGCATTTTTGAGCAATTAAAACAGGTAATGATGGATATAATCATCTAATGCCATAGTGGGGAACATTCCGAGTAAAGAAAAGTAACACAGCGCATTTTTACTGATTGATCAAACTGATTTAATTTTTTTCTTCTTCTAATACTGCTACTATCTCTGTTACTACTGTTACCATCACTGCCACTACTATAAGCACAATATCATTACTTCAATACATTTGCAGGTGGAATATGATATGAAAACACAGTGAACTCTGTTACCTCCTGGTGTAACAGGAGAAGTGCTTTGAATAAACTGTAGAAGGAAATCGCTGCATATTTGAATAAGTGGATTTACTCCACTGAGGCGTCACTCCATAAATCTGAGTTATGTCTAGTGTCTGTTCCTTCACAATCAGAGGGAGAATGTACACATAACTTATGGGCCCACAGATATTTATGGACAAAATAGTCGGGATGCACCAATCCCGCTTTTTTTTGTTTTGTTTCAGTACTGATGACATCACCCGATACTAGAAAATATGAATAACTTTAAAATACAGTGGTACCTCACCTTATGAAATTAATTCGTTCCAGAAGTGGTTTCGTAACGTGAATTTTTCGTAAGTTGAGTAGCTATTTCAATGGAAAAGGCCTGATTCGTTCCAAGGCCCCGATCCAAGTTTTTTTTTTAGAGTGTAACTTTTTTTATAGTGTAACATTGTGTTCTGCGTCCTGATTGGTTTCTCAGACTGGATTTAAACGTTTCTCACGTTTGTCTCTCGTTTAAACACTCAAACTTTCATAGATTTTCAACAAAACGTATCAATATTGAAGTGTGGGGGGAAGGGGGAGGGGGGAGAAAACTGCGCGGTCACGTGTGCGCAGCATGACCCGGAGCGGGGCTGACAGCAGGACTAGACCAAGGTCTAAACCTGGACTAAACCTGGACTAAACCAGGACTAAACCAGGACTAGACCAGGTGGATTAAAGTGCCGCGTGCGGGTCTATTTCCTGGTTTCTCACGAGTCACAGCTGAGGCGAGCAGCGAGGAGGGGACCGCACGCAGTCTGAGCGCATGTGAGCGCGGCTCCTCCTGGTTTAGTCCAGGTTTAGTCCAGACCACCGCGGCTCCTCTAGACCTGGTCAGGTCTAGAGGAGCCGCGGTGGTCTGGAGCGGTGCGGTCTCCTCCTCGCTGCTCGCCTCAGCTGTGACTCGTGAGAAACCAGGAAATAGACCCGCACGCGGCACTTTAATCCACCTGGTCTAGTCCTGGTTTAGTCCTGGTTTAGTCCTGGTTTAGTCCAGGTTTAGTCCTGGTCCAGTCCAGGTTTAGACCTTGGTCTAGACCTGCTGTCAGCTCTGCGCCGGGTCATGCTGCGCACACGTGTCCGTGCTCAGTCTTCTCCGCCCTCCCCCTTCCCCCCACACTTCACTATTAATAATTGTGTTGAAAATCTATGAAAGTTTGAGTGTTTAAACGAGAGACAAATGTGAGAAAAGTTTAAATCCAGTCTGAGAAAAGCATATAATGTGTGTGGCTGAGCGCGCATTATTTGAATTTTTGAGATTTCGCGTTTCGTAACTTGAATTTTCTTTCGTATCTAGAGACCAAAATTTACCGTGAAGGCGTTTCGTAACTTGAAATTTTCGTTTGTTGGGTCATTCGTAAGGTGAGGTACCACTGTACAACATACTTTTACTCTGAAGAAAGACAAGACCATGTATACAAAATTTTCTAACTTTATTCCTACTTTGTAACAGAGACAGTTTGTGATTTGAAAATAATAAAATACAAAGCAGAAATACTGTTAATTTCTGTTATTGTATCATCATCATCGTTCTCATAGTTACAATAATATTCTACCCAGCGACAGTGCGTGGCATATTCCCTGATTGGTTAAAAAAATCCTACACTAGTTTATATGCTGTGTCAAAGCGTTAACATTATTATTAGTAAAAAGAAGATGAGAAAATAGAGGTATATGACAATGGAAATGGCATGGTGAAATCAAAAAGCTATTGTGTGTACAGCGATGGGAATGGTGTTTTAATATAGTTCCAGCTTAACTTTAGCTTTAAAGAAAAGAAACACTAAAACTGGACAAAAACTGCTATATACTATAATGCCATACATTCTGTACAATTTGAGCTTATAATTGGGTTTTCATCTGACAAAACAGGCAAAGGCAGTAGTAGTAAAAAAAAGAAAGAAGTGAAATTAGCTGTTCCAATCGCATTTGTTATAGAGGTAAGTGAATTCCAGCTGAACATAAACGGGATCAGTTGCATTTAAAACATGGAAACTATGGATAAACACAGACTTCACTTCCTGAGTTACTGGATGTGAGTTGAACACACTATATAGAGCACAATAACATGATTTTAAAACAATATTGTCTGTAAAATAGTTTAAAAAGGGTTAAGTTTGTAGATATAGGTATTTTAGTAGTTGAAGATGACTGTATTTGTCAGATTGGGGGAAAATTAGGTCCAAAAATGAAGTGTCCAACTAAAAGCATTACATTTCTAGTACTAACCAGCCATTTCATCTGAGTAATTGTGTGTACTTGCATGTATAATTCATGACATCATGATAACATTATAACACTGACTTCAATATAATATTACGGGACCATTTTCTAGCAGTTTACCTAAGCAAAAATCACTAAAGCAACAGCTCCCTCCGATGACCAGCAGAGGGGTCACAACTACGGGGCAGTGCACACTAAATGACCAGTACGTAGCATGACATTATAAGCTTTGGGGGGGAGAAAAAAATCATTTATTGTAGTTATGCAACAGTGTTCTAAATAAGATACACAAAATGCTAGAAGTTCTGTTATTTTGTTTACTGCCCAAGAGACTTCATGTCAAGTTAATCAGTCTTAAAAATAAAATAAACTAAAAAGACTCAAATTAAACTAAAAACATTTAAATGTGAGAGTTTGTAGCTCTGGGAAATACACTTGGAAGTCAGAAAAAGCAACAGCCGTCTTTATATAGCACCTCTACTTTTTTTTTTTTTTTTAAATCATGGGAGAATTGCAATCCTATAAGTTATTACGATATTAATACAGAGAAATTGGGCAAACAATGCAGGCGCGCTCTGTCAGATTAAATGTAATGAAAGGAGGTTGGATAATGACCCTGACAGTTAAGAACACCATTTGCACCAACCAGCCAAAACGACAGGAACTCTGGAAGATATTTGGTGATACAGTGAGCAACAAATCAGTTTGGCATAAGAATGAAGAATAACTGTAAACTAGAACTTAAACAGGCCTAACTGAGGTCTAACTGAGGTCTAACTGAGGACTAAACCAGGACTAAACCAGGACTAAACCAGGACTAAAGCAGGACTAAACCAGGTCTGAACCAGGTCTGAACCAGGACTAAACCAGGCCTAACTGAGGACTAAACCAGGACTAAACCAGGACTAAACCAGGACTAAAGCAGGACTAAACCAGGACTAAAGCAGGACTAAACCAGGACTAAAGCAGGACTAAACCAGGTCTGAACCAGGTCTGAACCAGGACTAAACCAGGCCTAACTGAGGACTAAACCAGGTCTGAACCAGGACTAAACCAGGCCTAACTGAGGACTAAACCAGGACTAAACCAGGACTAAAGCAGGACTAAAGCAGGACTAAACCAGGACTAAAGCAGGACTAAAGCAGGACTAAAGCAGGACTAAACCAGGACTACAGCTGCCTTCATCAATACTGACCACTTCAGATCAGGAACACCCTACATTTAACCTGTATTAAACCTATACTAAACCAGGTCAAAACCAGGTCAAACCACGACTAAACCACGACTGACACTTCTCCAATAAATACTGGTCATGGGATATTGGGATCCCCCAACAAAAGCTGCAGTAAAACAGGACAAAACCAGGTCTAAACCAGGTTTAAATCAGGAATTTAAAAAGTCTAAAACCGCTCTGATATACTGACCAATGCAGACCGAAAACATCTACTAAGAGCTACACTAAACCAGGACTAAACTAGAACTAAACCAGGACTAAACCAGGTCCAACCAAGGACTAACCCAGTCTAAACAAGGACTAAACCAGGTTTAAAAATGCTTTTGTAAACTGACCAAGGTATACCAATAACATCCCATAAGAGCTGCACTAAACCGGGCCTAAACCAGGACTAAACCGGGACTAAACCAGGACTAAACCAGGGACTAAACCAGGACTAAACCAGGACTAAACCAGGACTAAACTCACCATGACAGATACTGCCCAGTGTACATTAGGACTCTCCAACAAAAGCTTAAATCTTTCAGCCTTTCAAACTTACTCAAATCCTTCCCCAGTTTTCCTGCTTAGTCCAAACACATCAACAGTGACAACAAACCGTTTCCTTTATATTTGCCACCTGCAAAAAACACCACACTGAATTTGCATTGAAAATACTAATTGAAACTTGACTCATGTTTTGTTTGAATGTCTTGGCTGGTTGGTGCAGACGGTTACAGGACAAAGGTAGAGTGTTCTGGGAGAACCCTGTTTGCCACTGGATGAAATAAACACAACCAAAGGGACAGTAGAGATGACATTTACAGTTTAAAAATAGATCTGGATACAAATTAAACTCATGAATTCACATTATTTTGTTAGCTGTCCTATTGTAGCCCTAAGATTTTAAATCGAAAAGCAGTTTTTTGTTTGTTTGTGTGGTACAAGAATCTACATGAAGCTCATAATGTGAATATTCAAAACATTCATAGATTTTAAGTTAAATACATCGCAGGCGTCCTTCATTTTCTCCATTCAAATGCCTCAGTCATATTTAGAGCACTTTTAGGTCATTTCCTTTTACAAGTTTTTCGATATAAGATTTAGTATTCAAATGTAAGAGCAGTAAAACCTCTGCTTTACTATGAAATTGGTCAAACTCGAACAATGCGAAAATGTTCTAGTTAAAGCTACATTGTGTAACTTTTCTAATGTTTAGTGTGCCGCCTTCTTGTTTCCATGGAGAAGTCGTTACTTTGCCAAGAAAGTTCAACAATATGGTTTTAAAATAATCTCCAACATGAAAGAAGCAAGTGAAACCAACAGGCGAGGTCTGTGATCAATAAACACATCTGTAATTAAAGAAATGCCATGTTTTAATGCCATACTGGGGAACATTCTAAGCAATGCAATCCCATCTTCATAGAAACAAGAAGACAGTGGCTTTCCAACAGAAAAATTACACAGTAAAACCTTGAAATATTGGTAAAACTGGTGTTTTTTTACTCCTGATGAGATGCAAAGGGTTTTTAAGGGATGTGAATACAAAAAAAGTGATTTAATGTCAACTCAAAACAATAATGTCCGTTCCAAATATCAACAAAAACAAATAAAATGCAAAAACAATTTCACGTCCTCTGCATTTTTCACTCATCCTTTTTTTTTTCCAACAGAAGTTCAGGGGAAGAAAAGTTGCAAAAATGAATTCATATTATTATAGTATATTTAATTTACAATTCAGGATGCACATAGCTCCACTAGTGCAGCCCAACAGTGGTTTCATGTGCTCCCAGGAGCCACACGACATCCCAGCATTTTGTCCCCCAACGGCCACCGTAGATTTACACCGTTTTAAAGGCAGAGGCCAGTGTTCTGGAAAAGTAGGATTTGTTTAGACTTTAGACACACCTGGTCCCTACAGTTGATCGTTTAAAGTATAGATCAGATCTGGAGGAGCAGACAGAGGGATTAAGAAGAGTTTCCTTTCCTTCATTCATTCATTTGAAGTATTTTAAAAGTATATTAAATGTACTTCGTGTCATTTATTAAGATAACGTTCCACAATGGTTGCTCGAAGTAGTAAGTGAACAGAAATCTGATCAAACGTTACAAGAATAAAATAAAAGTTGCACTGTGAAACTTTTCTGACATATTACTGCTTTGCCTGGAATGTTCCACTGTATGGCATTAAGACAAGCTGGCCTAAAATTGAATACATGAAAGATAAATATGTTTAATGCCTTAAAATGGAACTTTCCAGGCAAAGCAATAACATCTCCATGGAGACAACAAACAGTCTGAAAGAAAAGTTACACAGTGAACCATGAAAAGGAAGAAATGCTTTCATTCTAAGAGTTCTGAATGAGACAAAAATGTTGATATTGTAACTTGATTAAATCATTCTTAGATAAAACCCAAGAAGTACGAGTCAGATTGGTAGTAGTACATGTCTGCTACTCCAATTTAATATACTAACAACTGCTTCCAAATAAATCACCAATTCCGTTCATATAAATGTGACCTGCTCTGGCAAAACACTGGCCAATGCTTTTAAACAAAAACAAAGAAAAAGTTACACAAACATACGATACAGCAATTTCGCTTTGTACACGCACTCACGCCGGAAAACTGAAAAAACAGCAACATTAGTTTAAAAATAGTCCTATCCAGAAGAATCACGAATGAACCCTGGTTTATCACACATCTGCTGCTGAAGGAGGGAGGCTGGGAGGTAGAGGACAAAGAAAGAAAGAAAGAAAGAAAGGACGTGTCTTCTTTCTCCTTGATTCCTCTCTTTGATTCTGCAGGAAGTGGGTGAGGAAGTCCCGCCCACAGAGGAGAGAGGATGTCACTCCTCACTGAGACCAAGGGTTTACTCCTTCCTTCCGTGGTTTTCTTTGGGACACCACTTCATATGACACATTTGATAGACAGCAGAAAAATGGAGGATCGAGGAGAGGAATGAAGGAGAAGGAAGCGAGGAAAGAGGAATGAGATGGAGGGTGTAATGTCGGGGCAGGACAGCTAGGGGACGTTGTGGCGGTGCAGACAGTCGGTGTTATTTCTTAGCCTTGGCGGCCTTGGCTGAATTTCGTGGGGGGGTGACGGGTCGCCCGGAGCCCAGGCCGCCCCCCCCTCCGTACGGGTACAGCTTTTTGTCGGCTGGCTTCAAAATCTGAGGGACAAACAGAGAAGAGTTTATTTAAACGGGCAAAAGCAAAGACACAGAGGCTACACTGATTTACCAAATGTTACTCCACTATTTAAAAGAATAAAATGTCACCACACACGCGAGGGCTGGAATCACAATCCCTCATGATTCCACACAATATCTCACTATATTATCATCATACATCTCATTATTCATATATATATACAGTGGTACCTCACCTTAGGAAAGACCCTACATACGAAAAATCCAAGTTACGAAACGCCTCACGTTAAATTTTGGTCTCTAGATACGAAAGAAAATTAAAGTTACGAAACGCGAAATCTCAAAAATTCTAATAATGCGCGCTCAGATGCCCCGCTGTTATCCCCGCTCAAAGAGCACCTTTCTCGGCCTCTTAGCTCTAGCGCCGAACACGCAAGATTTTCAACAAAATGTATTAAATAGTGAAGTGTGGGGGGAGACACGACTCCGGAAGCAGCGCGGAGACATGAACGCACCACGCAGCGAGGAGCACGGCACCGCGAGGAGCACGGCACCGCAAGGAGCACGGCACTGCGCGAGGAGCACCCCTAGTCCTGGTCTGCTCGACCGGTGCGAGGCCGCGCGTACACCGGGTCTGCGAGCACGAGATAGAACCGCGGCGCCCGGACCGCGTCCTCTGGAGCCCGAGCCACAAACCAACCGCACGAAACCAGCAAAGAGCGACACGTGGTGGTTTAATCCTGGTCCAGTTCTGGTTTAG
The DNA here is from genome assembly GCA_036785185.1 of Paratrypauchen microcephalus. Taxonomy (NCBI): domain Eukaryota; kingdom Metazoa; phylum Chordata; class Actinopteri; order Gobiiformes; family Gobiidae; genus Paratrypauchen; species Paratrypauchen microcephalus. Next base: position 1,309,507 of record JAVJIX010000181.1, on the reverse strand, counting down.
TCCAGGTCCAGTCCAGGTTTAGACCTGGTCTAGACCTGGTTTAGTACTCGTCTAGAGTCTAGACCAGAACTAAACCAGGTCTAGACTCTAGACCTGGTTTAGTCCACGTTTAGTCCTGTCTAGTCTCTTAGCCAATCAGGACGCAGAACCAATGTTACACTATAAAAAAAAAAGTTACACTATAAAAAAAACCAACCTTGGAACGGATCAGGCTTTTTCCATTGAAATAGCTACTCAACTTAGGAAAAATTCACGTTACGAAACCACTTCTGGAACAAATTAATTTGGTAAGGTGAGGTACCACTGTATATAATAGTTTTTTTAAAGAACCAAATGCATTTTAGCCACAATATTTCTTTCTTAAAGCACTACTTGTGTGAAGTTAATATGAAACATCTTTTTTTAATCATCAGACTGAATATGTCTGAATATGTCTGAATATGTCCGGTGTTCTGCATAAACAAGATTCCTTCAACTAAATAAGCAACAAAAGTGGAAAAAATGCTTAAAGATACCCATGTGTACAGAGCCCACGATAACTATCACCGTCATATTTTGTGTAATGAAATAACAATATTTAGATATTTTTGCACACCCCTAACATAAGCTGATGTGCTCTTTAGAAATACACGTTTGACTTGTAGAAAATACAATAACCTGGATCCTTTTTATCAGTGGGTCTCGACCTGGTCAGGAGATCGTGTCAAAGTAATAATCTGTGCAGATTGACTAGTGATAATCCCAAATCCAATGTTGAAAATGGGTAAAGGAACATAAAACACACAAGTGCTGTTTATTTGTCTTGTTCATAATGATGTTTCTAATGTGATGCATTTGTGGACAAGGGGGATCTGGAGAGTCTGTTTATGCTCCAAGAAGAACACTGCTACAGTACAAAACTTCTACTGGAATAAAAAAACTAAAATAATTAAAATAAATAAAACAATTACGTAAAAATCCTGTGTGGAAATAGTTTTGAAGACCGTTTTCTTTTCCTAATGCCAAAATCCAGACAGAAAAGAGTCCGAAGTGGCTGTGATTGTATTTTTGTTTGTGACTTTTGACACTCAATATTATCAGTTCTTTTGAACGATTGTGGATCATTGGCTGCTCTTCATTAGCGCCACAGCTCAGGTGTTTTATTGGTGTTGGCTTCAAAAGTCACTGGGCGAGAAACACAAACAGAAAATGAAATGTTGATCTCGACACAGACGCAGAGCACAAAGTGGTGATGACACTAAAAGATCACACATCCTCTGGTGACAGATTCTGGAGTTAAATCACTGAAAACACTCAGGACTAATTCAGTTCAGTGTTTAAAAAAAAAATGAAAAAATTCACTCTTGTGAGCTTTAAAGGGGTACTGTGGAACTTTTTGATTGGGGGTCCGTCACCTGCTTGTTTCTATGGATATGTCATTGCTCTGCCTGGAATGTTCCACAGTATAACTTTAAAATACCTAACATAACTGGAGTTGTAACCCTGAGTAACCTTTATTATTGTACTGTATCTGATGGTTTGGCTTGTCGACGACTAAAATAACGGTTAGTAGGACAGTAACAGTTTTTTCCACACAAACACAAGGTCTCGAGTGTGTTTAACTTTGACATTTGCATTTCATTAGGGGGAAAATGCTGTCAACTTTCAGAATCACATGACCTGGACAGATAACCTCCACCGCAATCATGAGACACTTAACAACGGCATGTGACCGCTCTATACGACTGGTCACAGCAAATAAAGCAACACTAAAACCCATAGAGTCACTAGATAAACAGACATTTTCTAAATACTGGATAAAAAACCTTTAAGACATCACCACTGCACCATTTTACAAAAACAAACTGTGAAGTTGGGAGAATGTCATAAAATATTCAAATCTCTGTCTAATATACAAAATCATTCCTGGTCTGTGATCTGCTCCACTCAGTTCATAAACATCAGGAGCAGCACACACAGAGTGACCAGAGTGACCAGAGTGACCAGAGTGACCAGAGTGACCAGAGGGGCGGCCGAGGAGACTCGGAGCGCCTTTTCTGTTACAGCCGCCCAGGAGTGGAACTCTGTCCCCTCAAACATCAGAACTGTCCACATACAACCTGTATAAAAACATCTAAAGAACTGGTTCATAACACATCAGACCTGTCATCACTAATGTTTATTATGTTCTTTCCTCAAACTCCACTGTGCTGCCTCTGGTGCCTCTTGTGTCTCTGCTGTCTTGTTGTGTCTTGTTGTGTCTTGTTGTGATGTGTGTGGGATTTTTTAACTGTCGATAATTTAAAAGTTTTATGTACACTGTATTTATCAATTGGATTTATAGTTTTAGCAAACTTGTTAATAATTGTATATTGTTCACTGTGTAATTTTATTGTGTTATCATTGTTTTTAGGGAGACCATTTTAAGATTTAAGAACAGATGAAAAATCGCCTTTTGGCCAATTCTGGTACATTTACAGATATATTCATTAATGTACACTGTCCCTGTCAAATAAACCAATAAATACATTTTTAAAAAGAGCTTAAAGAACAGGAAAAAAAAATGTGTTTAATGCTTAATTGTAGTATTTTGTATGTAAGTATTTTAGCGAGGAGATTTGAAATTGAATCCTTTTTGGTCCTTGTTTTAGCTAAATCTTTGCATCAGAAGCCAATGATATGTGTATTCTTATGTGAAAAGTACCAGCTGTGTCCATTATAAGAATAGGGGGACAAAATTGAAAAAAATATATGGATTTTACCCCCCTTTTATTGATGGATTTTATTTTTACTTAAAAAAAAAAAGCGAATAAATGCAGCTTTGAATTTGACTTTCATTACAAGAATGAGTTTTAATGAGTACATTTTAAAGGTGCAATGTTCAACTTTTATGGTGGAGGGTTCGTCAAATGCTTTATCCATGGAGATGTTACTGCCTGTCTGGAATGTGAAGACCAAACCTGACCAAGTTACAGGTCAGATCTGTGGAGAGGCCTGTGTTTTTAGATATAAGTCCACCTGTAATTGAATAAATATAAGTTAGAGCTGTTTAAGATGCGTGAAGAATCCCTCAGTCGTCCAGGTAGAATCAGAAGTGACGAAGCCTCTCGGATGAGCGGCCAAACGTTTTCCACCAAACAAACTTTGTCCAGTTGACAAATTCAATTTCTCCTTTTATCTTAGAGCTGTTTAATATCATACTGTGGAGCATTCCAGGCAGAACAATGACATATCTATAGAAACAAGAAGGTAATGAACCCTCCACCAGAAAAGTTACTCAATGTACCTACAGTACATCACAAAATACATTCAGTATTCTCTTCCAATACTGCAAGAAATCATAAAACACATATGTAGTTTTGCATCTTTTTCTAATATCTTACAGAACTAATAAAATAAGGAATAAACAATAAGCAGTACTTGTCCGTTTTTACCTGGAAGGAGCACATGAGCGTTTCGTCCACGCTCATCATGGCGCCGGCGTTATCGAATTCGCCACAGTAGTTTGGAGCTGAGAACAGAGTGACCAGCTGCCTCTTCGCGAAAAACTCATAACCGTCTTCTACCACCTGAACAAAAAACGGCAAATATTACAACTTTCAGTCATTATTTAAGCACCCTGCTGGTATCAGGATATATCGTTGTTGTTTTTTTTAATTCCAATCCAATACAGATACTTGGCATTACTGTACTCACTGATACCGATACCAGTCCGATACCACAGTACACAAGTGTACACAAGTACACTAAGGCTACTCAGCTTTGCTACAGCACAAGAGCAAAAAAAAACATCTACTAAAAGGGTATCTCAAAAGAAAATCTACAAGGATGAATTAGATTTTGTGAAGTGTTAAAGGGACAGTGTGTAAGATTTTTACCCGTTAATTACTGAAATTGAAGATACCCATTCAAAAATACATTGTTTTCCAAGCCTTTTCACTTCCATCATGAAATCAAAGTATTCTTTTGGACTTAGATATAGTCACATAAAAGGGGGATCTTCCCCATGCAGAGGCAGCCATTTTGAATACGAGAGCCGCAGAAGGACATTTGGGCTCCGCCTTCGCCTTCGGCAAGGCTCGTGGTTTTGGGTAAACAACACAAGCATGCTGCCGGATCAGACGTCGTAATGGATCTAACACGTGTTTTGGACTAAATTGTTTTACTGGATTTTATTCACTGGATCCTTACGGACAGATTGAGACCAAGTTTATGGTGAAATACAGAGTTTGACCTGTGCAGAGCCTTCAAAGGTAAGCTAAGTAACAAACCTCCTTTTGTGCTTTTCTGTATAAAAGCCCCATGTGCTCGGGGAGTGATTGTTGTGCAGGGAAATGAATTGCATAGTCAAAAAGAGGAGACTGTAAGGTTTCATTTGATGTGTAGATTGTCATGGTACACGATCGGGAATGTGTGTTTTCATGAGAAAAGAAAAACGGGACCGCGTTTTATTTATACCGTAGTTGTCTGTGGGCTCGCACAGCGCCGGGTGCGCGCTGGTACGCGAGCTGTCCGCACTCGGGTGACCCTCGAGGTCTGCCGTAGCCAAAAGAGGAAGTGCATGGTACCTACACCACCTATGTGCCACGAATCCTACACACTGGACCTTTAAGAGTCAAATATATAATGTTCTTGAGGATAGGTTTTGCTGATTTAAGCACTTTTATTTTTCCAATTTGTCACTGTGTACAACAGTGAGGCCTGTAAAAACACGGTTTACTCTGCATAATTAGCCATATGCTCCAAGGATGACAGAGTAGGCGCTGTTGTCCCTGCACTCTCCATAGCTTTAGTTATTTTACAGGCTAAATGGAGGTGTCAAAGAGGGAATACAAAATGTCTTTTCTGTCATTATGAGTTAAGTGTTTACACAGTCTCCACACTCTATTTCACCTGCTCTGAGACGTCAACAGCGGCTGCTCTCATCTTCGGCTCCTCATTCAGGAAAATAAAGACTGGTATCGGATCGGTGATTTGGACAGGTTACACTGGTCTACACATTTTTGGACTCTAGCTGCTTTTGAGATAAAAGTGCCTAAATCTCATTTATATTGATAAGATGAACTGAAAACCAATTGATAACTGTGCTGGTTAGCTATTGTATTCAAGATACGTAATGATGTAATAATAATAATATACCGTATTATATATATATATATATTGATAAATGTTAAAACTCTCGACATATTAAAATGAATGTATTAGAATGTGCAGACAGGCGTTCAGATACCCAGGGTGTCACTCACAACATGTTAAAAAGTACACAAATTAAATGAATACTTGTGTTCATAATAAAGGTGTAATAAATATTACAAACTGAAGATAAATAATGGGGCAGTCTTAATTAATTTAAATTTTAGTAGTTATATGTTTTTAGTAGTTTATTTCATGTTTTTCCATTTGAATCAGAGTGACTTTGGAGTGCACTGAGGTCCAGGAGGGAGCAGAAATCGTGAGGGTTAAAGAGGTTATACCGGATTTTTTCATGTATTAAAGTAAAATTTGTTTAGCCCAAGAACAGATATATTGTAAAAGCAGCTCTTGGGGTTAAATGAGATGGCCATGTGCTGTCTGCATCTAAAAAAATGTTTGTAGTTATCTTCCACGAACCAGGAAGTATTGCTGGAGCACTGTTAGCATGTTCATTGTTGTTAGCATTATCATTAGCAAAACTTTAAGATGCTAAGAATGTAAGTAAGGAGTAAGTAAGGAATAACTTTGGACAACTGAAAACTGTTGAAAATGAATAACTAGATCTGTATTTTTCATGTTTTTAAAGATTCCAAACATCACAAACTGCCGTTCCTGTATTTTACCTGCTCCCTCTGCTTGAATTACTCTTCAAGGACAAAGTTGTACTGATCGATCGATTGATTGAACTGGCCTGAAAAGAGCCGACTCTGTATTTTCTACAGATGGATATCAGTCTGGTCACCACTCCCTGCCCAGACTCACGTGTTCATTAGGTATTGGAGAAGGGTTTATTGATCATTTGCGGTGACATCATAGTGTGGGGTGTTCTACATGTTCAGCAGTTATCACAATGCACACGTTAGCAAACATAGTAAGATAGTCTGAAAACTCAAGAAAAAAAAAAAAATTGATTTAAAGAGCACATTTTCTGGAGCTCGTGATCAATACAATCGTTCATGTTTAGGTGTCCTGGTCAGATTGTGTTGAAATAAAGCTCAGATTAAAGTCTAACAGAGCCTCAGATAGAGCAGTGCCTACAGTTAGTATCACAACCCCAGAGAATATTGATAAAAAGTCCATTCTGAATCCTAGACCGATGTAAGAGCCTTTAAACAGTGATGTCAGACTCTGTCCTGACTCATACCTGGTGCGCCCTGCATATTAGATCCATGTCGTGTTTGTGCAGAAACTTCGCCACGACGTCGGCTCCGAAGGTGAAGGAGACTCCGCGATCGTTTTCTCCCCACCCGAGCACGTCCTTATCGGGGTCGGCCCAGAGCAGGTCACACAGCAGCCCCTGGTCCGGCACGTCTGTGGGCCTCATCACTCTGCGAATCTGCTCCATGGACTGGAGGTCCGGAGACAGGCCTGCGACAGGACAGAGGGTTCAATTAAGAGACACAAGATCAGATTTTTTTAATTAAAATATCCTATATTGCACAAAAATGACTCTAGTGAGCTTTATAGGTGAACTTTTCTGGCAGAGGGTCCGCCATCTGCTTGTCTCCATGGAAACTGTACTGTTTAGCCTTACTATTCTACAGTATGGATTAGGGCTGCAACGATTAGTCGACAACGTCAACGACGTCGACAATAAAATTTTGTCGACATGAAATTTCATCGTCGACTAGTATTATTTAAGTATCATTTTAATTTGGAACTTAATACTCGTCTGTGTCAAGAATCCGCAGGGCCGACAGCAAACAGTTCAATGTGTTTGTTACACATCTGCTCCTTCACTGTAGTGTCTAGGTTTACATTTCTCGTTCAGAAACAGCGCCCATCCTCCTCCCTTCTTCCCGCTCTCCGTGATTTGCGGTGTTAGCCATGTCTCCGTAAAAACAATGACGCTAGCGTCCCTGTACTCCCTCTGAAATCTAACGAGCGCCGCGAGCTCGTCCGTCTTGTTGGCGAGGGAGCGCACATTCTCCGTTACAACGAAGGGGAGGACCGGCCTGCAGCGTCTCTTCTTTTCCCGGAGTTTACGTCCTGCGTGTCGTCCGTAGGATCTCGTCAGGGATAACATGCCTGTCTCGGGGAAACACAACAGCGCTGCGCAGCGCCATCAGCTGATCCTTTGTGTAGACGAGCGGAGGACGGGGTCCCTCACACATCTTAAGCCGAGACAGGTAAATAATCCACCAAAAGTGCGGAAAAATGCAGCGTCGAGTGCAGCTCAAGCTTAACGAACAGTGTTGACAAAAATATTTACAAAATTGGGGCGGTTTAAAGGCAAAAAGTTAGGAAAGTTACGGAAAAGTGCAGGAGTGTTGTGACGAGCAGCTAGCTCACGCCAGTCACTGTATCTGCATGTGAGGAATATTCCAGTATTAGCACTAGTGCTAAAGGGAGTGGTGGCCATACGCAATTTGCTCACGAGTCATGGACAATCTTTTTCATTCCGAATGTCGTCTAGTTGTGTTTTGGCAGTATTCCCTTAAAGGGATATGCCACCCCCAGGTCAAATTTGGGCATCTCCCCACAGTCCAGAGACTAAAATAAGTGGTGGAAAGCGTTTTCCTGCTCACCCAGCCATTGTCCGAGTCTGTCGCCACTGACCGCCGCGGTATCTGCAGCTCCTCCGCCTTAGACTGGAGTCTAACGTCGCCAGAGAAAGATTTCGGCCAAAAGGAATTAATTTGCTCGATGCGTTTCCCAATTACTTTCTGTGTAGTGCGCATTCATATCGAGTGCAAATAAATGTGCAAATCAACACGGAGAGCTTGACTTGGTCATTTTGGGTGGGAACTATTTTTCAGTGTGGAAAAAGACAGCCGAATCACGCAGTACGCTACCAGGGGAATCCCTGTTACGCACCGGGAAGGGAGTTCCCCTGTTGCACAACGTGGTGCGTGATACGGCTGTATTCTTACGCACTGGAAAATAGTTCCCACCCAAAATGACCAAGTCAAGCTCTCCGTGTTGATTTGCACATTTATTTGCACTCGATATGAATGCGCACTACACACAAAGTAATTGGGAAACGCATCGAGCAAATTAATTCCTTTTGGCCGAAATCTTTCTCTGGCGACGTTAGACTCCAGTCTAAGGCGGAGGAGCACCAGATACCGCGGCGGTCAGTGGCGACAGACTCGGACAATGGCTGGGTGAGCAGGAAAACGCTTTCCACCACTTATTTTAGTCTCTGGACTGTGGGGAGATGCCCAAATTTGACCTGGGGGTGGCATATCCCTTTAACAGAACACTGTTTCACAGAATACTTCAACTTTTTTTAAAACTGGATACTGACAATATTCCGCTTTGAAACAGAATGCTTAAAGCACGCACGCGTAACTGCGCTCACTAAATACCAACGTTAGTGTCGTGTCCATTATCCTAATAATATTTTTTTTCGTGACTAATCGTCACTGGATCTATAGATTAATCGACTACTAAAATAATCGTTAGTTGCAGCCCTGGTATGGATATACATTTGGTAATCACAATGGAGCAGATTAACAGTCAGATCCATGGAGAAGCAAGCCTGCACATTCATGTTTTTAAGGTATTTTTGAGCTATAAAACACCTGTGATCAAACAAATGCAAGGGGGCTATGTTTAATGCCCTACTGTGGAACATTCCAGGCAAAGAAATAACACCTTCCTGGAGACAAGCAAGTAGCAGACCCTCCACACAGTGCACCTTAAGCCATGTTAAAATGCTGTTACCTCCTCAAAAACATACCTGGAGTTGTGTTTTGTTAGTCTGTCTACATCTCCAAAGCTCACAACGCTCTGTCCCACCTTATGATGTCATGCAGTGGTAGTGTTCAGGTTAACAGCTACATTTTACCATTTCTTCAGGAGAGGTTGACAATTGTAGGTCTGAAATAATCTGTATGATTCTTGTGAAGGTGCATGGAGTTTAAAAATGCAGTGGAGCACTTCCTGCATTAGCACGTGAAATCACAAAGTGGAACTTTCAGTTTGAGAGAAGAACTCAGCCTAAACATGCAGGGTTTGTGTGTTAAACATGTCTGTCTGAGGTACAGCGCTGTGGCGGGGACAGGGGGGAGGTGAAAACGGACATTTTCTGACCACTGAGGCCTCAAATGCAAGACAATATACACTTACTCAAACAAACAATATACAGTTTTTTTAAGCTGATGAAGCTGCACAATAACTGCATTTTTTTGTATTATATTCTAATTTTTATGGTGGTCTGTTAAAATATTAAAAACAGCCTCCTCGTTTGCCTGAATATAATAGTATTTGTAGCAGTATACTAAAAAAACTGAAGGAATGAAAGTAGTAGAGTACAGTAGTTTGGACAGTCAAGTCAAAGAAATGACAAATTTGATACTGAAGGTTGATCAGGGCATTTTTACACAAAGGACCATTTCTACAATTGTCACTTTACAATAATTATCCAACAATGAGATGAGTTGCTATTATTACTGTACCATGAGACTTGGATGACTATTTTCAGTCAAACAATCTGGTGCAGTTTTTCTCATTAAGTGTGCGTCTTCAGTAAAGTCACATAAACAGTACAGTGTGAGTCATCTTCATATGCGAGTCATTCATTTGTGAAGTTGTAAAGAAACTGTGTATAGAGCGGTTTAGAATCCCAGGGCTGACCTCCGTGACAGCAGAAGATCTTCTCGTCCACGATGGCCGCCACAGGTAAACAGTTGAAACAGTCTGTAAAGGTCTTCCACAGCTTTATGTTGTACCGCCTCTTACCTGAACGGAATACCAATGAAGTCATTTACAATGCATAAAATAATGCTTATTTCACTGTATTTCATATAGAGAGGTCGCAGCATCCAACAACAGACATGCTGCTTGCAACTGAAACATTTGCTGTATTGAACATGGTTTAGCTCAGGCATGGGCAAACTACGGCCCGGGGGCCATATGCGGCCCGTTAAGCTTCTTAATCCGGCCCGCCGAACTTGAAGAAATTATATTAATAAACCTTGTTAATGTTTTAATGTTTTAATTTCCCTGCAATTCTGGTGCTTTCCAACAGCTGGCGCACTACATACACTGACCTTTTTTGAGGTGCGGCGTTTTGCTCCACGTTTACTCAGAACTTTCAGTACTTTAAAATTATTAGTAATAAAAAAAAGCTGTATTTTATTAATAAAAGTTTCTGTGTTTTAAGAGTCATTTCAATAAAAAGCTAAATACTGTGGAACTTGAAAGATGGACATTTTGTTATAATGTTTTTGTTCATTTTTAATTGAAATAAAGCACGTTTTCTACATATCCCATGTTATTTATAGTTTTTTTTTTTAAAAACAACTTTTTATTTATGCTTTTTCAAAAACAGAGGTATAGAACAGCAAAATCTGTGGGATTCTACAGAAAAAACAAACAAGCAAACAAAAAGGAAAAAAACATTTCTCTTGTTCTTATAGTCGATCCATTTAGACCAACTTTTCTCAAATTTGCCGCCTTCAACCTTAGATCATGAGTCATTCTTTCCATCAAATACATTTCCTCAATTATTTCAATCCACTGTTTCAGTTCCAATGAGTCACTTTTAGCCAGTTCCTAGTTACAACTTCCTGACTGTCCATCAGCGTGATTTTAAACAAATAAACGTCTTTGTATTTTTAGTGTTTTTACCAAAACACTAAATCCAGCTGCTCCTGGTCCGGCCCTTCTGACTAATTTTAGAACCTTTTGTGGCCCACGAGTCAAAAAGTTTGCCCACCCCTGGTTTAGCTGATATCCCATTTTGGTCTATAAACTAGTGTAATTAGACCATTTACTTTCCAATATTGGCCAAAACACCTCTTAATATTGACCTTGCATTTTTTACAAAGCTGTTTTGTAGTTACTTTTAATGAGAAATAACAGTTACAAAACACATTTGGATCATTTTTACCACAAGCCGGTTGTATAAAGGAATTAAATTACATTTTCATCTCTGCCCTAGTATTGGTCGGTATCATCTATTGGCAGATACTTAAAGCCAAAGTATCGACATCGGTATCAGAGCAAAGAAAGCTGGAGCATCCCTGTTTGCAACTGCATACAGCAAGTAATTGTATGGAATATTGCTCCTTTGTGTTTTGTCCAGAATTGGGCTTAAAGGGATATGCCACCCCAAGGTCAAACTTGGGCATCTCCCCACAGTCCAGAGACTAAAATAAGTGGTGGAAAGCGTTTTCCTGCTCACCCAGCCATTGTCCGAGTCTGTCAGCACTGACCGAGTGCAAATAAATGTGCAAATCAACACGGAGAGCTTGACTTGGTCATTTTGGGTGGGAACTATTTTCCAGTGCGGAAAAACATAGCCGAATCACGCACCACACTGCGCAACAGGTGAACTCCCTTCCTGGTGCGTAACTGGGATTCCCCTGTCAGCGTGGTGTGTGCTTCGGCTGTGTTTTTCCGCACTGAAAAATAGTTCCCACCCAAAATGACCAAGTCAAGCTCTCCGTGTTGATTTGTACATTTATTTGCACTCGATATGAATGCGCACTACACAGAAAGTAATTGGGAAATGCATCGAGCAAATTAATTCCTTTTGGCCGAAATCTTTCTCTGGCGACGTTAGACTCCAGTCTAAGGCGGAGGAGCAGCAGATACCGCGGCGGTCAGTGGCGACAGACTCGGACAATGGCTGGGTGAGCAGGAAAACGCTTTCCACCACTTATTTTAGTCTCTGGACTGTGGGGAGATGCCCAAATTTGACCTGGGGGTGGCATATCCCTTTAAAAATATTGACACAGTGAAGGTGATTTACATAACTTGCCTAAGCAAACAAAAACATGCAATGTTGTAACTGCTAATCTTGATGATTGGGCAAATTTCTTTATCTTTATCAACTGAGCTAAAGCTGCCCCAAATCTATGATCAAAGTATCATGATGAGTAGTCACACATTGCGTTATCTAGGTGTAGCTAAATATGTGTGCAAGTGTGTGTAAATAAAGCGTCTCTTATTCTGAGATTTAAGGCCCTGTACCCATTTTTTCCCTGTGTATTTGAGCAAAGTTTGTCTTGCCCCAAACCAGATATATCGTATAAGCAAAATTAAGTCAGCTGTGTCCAATTCGGAAGAGTTTTATTGCCTACGAACTAGAAGTGCGGTTGGAATACTAGTCGTTAGCCTTACAGTGATGGCAAAACATGCATTGGTCTCTCTTATAAAGCTATAGCGGTGAATAATTAGAATGCTCTGAATGAATAAGGTAAGTGAGGAATAACTCTGGAACACTGCATACCGTTTGGCGTTTAGAAATTAGTGGAAAATTCATCATTTAATATGTTTGCACAAAGTCTCTGTTTGCATAGACGTAACATTTACAGTAAAGCACAATAAGACTATCACTATAACAGTACTTTGACTCACACTCATCGTAGAAGCCGTAGATGCGGTTGATGGAGGCGCACTCGTGATTTCCTCTCAGCAGGAAGAAGTTTTCGGGGTATTTGATTTTGTAGGCCAGCAGGAGGCAGATGGTCTCCAGAGACTGCTTCCCTCGGTCCACGTAGTCGCCCAAAAACAGGTAGTTACTCTCAGGGGGAAAACCTCCGTACTCAAAGAGCCTCAGGAGGTCATAGTACTGACCATGGACATCGCCTACAGGGGGCAGCAGAGAGAAGGGTCAACATGGTAGAAAACCTTTAGCAAATTTAGTCTCACTTAAAGGACCCATATATTTTCTGATCGAGGTTATAATGTTGTTTCCTCATCAAAAACATAAACAGACTTGTGTTTTGTTTCATTCACACATGTTAAACACACAAACCCTGCATATTTAGGCTTCTCTCAAAATGAAAACACTGTTCCACCATGTGATGTCATGTGGTGATACAGAAAGTGTTTTTAAACTCCACACACCTTCACTAGAATCATAGAATTGGATGATTTCAGCCCTGGCATTGCCAGTCTCTACTGAACAAAAGGTAAAAGTAGCTGTTAACTTGAAAACTACCACTTCATGACATCACAAGGTGGACCAGAGCATTCTGAGCTTTGGAGATGCAAACAGATCAATAATACAGGATTACTCAATGAAACAAAACACCTCCAGGTATGCTTTGGATTCAGTAACAATATTATAACATACTTTAAAGCTCACAAAGTACATTTGGTGTAATATAGGGCTTTCAATATATCATAATAATTTATTTTGTTTTTGCCATAGTCGTTTAGTTATAAAATAAAGAGGTTTAAATAGTGTGGGTTATATTTGCTTATTTACATACATCTAATCTATACTGAGATACAGAAATAATTTTATAACCAAACTATAAAAAAGAGCTGCAGTGTGAAGGGTTCAGGAGACCACAGCGATCTCTCTTACAATATAATCTTATCACTTACCATAGTTTAAATATTTTTAAACTGTAAGAACAGAGGTTTTTCAAGAGGAATGTGTGAATGTAAGCTAGCACGAATACACCAAACACATCTGCGTGTCTCCATGGAAAAGAGGTGCTTTTGCTTTGGCTTTACACATGTCTCTTTTGCTTTGCGGTGGCACTTGGTTTAGTTTAATGCCATACTGTGGATTATTATAGGCAAAGTAATAATATATCCATGTAGACAAGCATATGGCAGACCCCTCACCAGAAATATTACACAGTGCAACTTTAAAAGGAACTGTGTGTAGCCCGTGAGCTTAGGGTTTTAAGCCTTGGCCAGTGGCGTCACCTACAGAGGAGCATGTTCTTTGCATAGCTACTGCTGCATTAGAACTATTCATTTAATCATTTGGTTTATTTGTGATGGCCTACGATATTATTGTTAGACTTTTAACGACAAAATATCACGATATTTTGCAACCAGTAATGAAAAAAGCTGAAAGTCACAGAAAAGCTAGGTGAAAACTTTTGAACTCTAGATGCTCTAAGATGCAATCTGGGATCATTCCAGCCAATAAAAACTAAGATGTCATCCACCCATTTGGGGGGGGGGATTCCCTATCCCACTTTGCAATACCTTCTCATACATTTGTACAAATATATATGTTTGCAATAAAGTAAAACTGTAAATCAAAGCACAAACCACATTTTATTCACAGGTACTAGTAGTGACATACAAATCTTTTTTTTAGGCCTGCTCTGTGCTGCAGACCTGCTCTGTGCTGCAGACCTGCTCTGCGCTGTACGCCTGCTCTGTGCGGACACTAACATAAATTTAGATTAATTTTTGCTTTGCACTTAGTCTTGCACTTCTAAACAGAGGCACTGAGGAGGAGCCTGTGTGCGCTATGAGCAGGAGGAGAGAGCGTGAAAATGAGAGGCATGCTGACGTGAGGCACGGACAGGAAGGATGTTTTATAAAGTTTCACCTGCTCTGTGACACACGCTGGGACACACAGGTACACGCTGTAGCGGACAAGCTGCATGCGCTGGGGGCGCTCGTGGTGACGGGCCATAATGAAATATGATTGCAGTCGAGACCAAGACCGGTGTCGAGTACTACGACACTACGATCTACCCACACTACCTTGGCAATCAACCCCCGTTTTAGATTTTAGTTTATTTTTGATTCGTCTGACCAAAAAGCAAAAAGTTTTCATCCCTGCTTATTGTTCCATCTCTCGAGGACACACACATGTTTGGGAAAGGCCTCATGTGAAAGTTCAGAATCTCCAGAATTCCCTCCCTGAGCTGCAGAGGCTGCACTAGCACTGATTCAACTGGCTGCAGGAGCTGGGGTTTAGGAAGAGAGTCCTTTTAGGTTTAAACCAAAGCACATCATCAAGTCCAATGTTTTTATAATTAAGACTTAGCATTAGCAGTTGATTTGTTACATCGAGTTCTTTTATACATTTCAGTTTCACAGCATCATGTAAATGTTTGATGAATAACCAGAGCTGACGAAGCCTCTCGGATGAGCGGCGAAACGTTTTCAACCAAACAAACTTTGTCCAGTTGACAAATTGAACTTCTCCTTTTATCACGTTTGATGAATAAGTTAAAGGGATAGTGCGTTTTTTTTCTTTTTTATGTGAATCTGTACGAGTTCCCCTCTAATAGTGTCGTGCATTAACACTGGCTTACCGCCGACAGTCTCAGCCCGGTTCTGCTCAAGTTCTGGAGCTCACGTAAGTAGGTCCGGTAGGTTAATAAAGCTTGTTTTTCCTTCGCAAAACAACATTTGTCCAAAAAGTGATATATATTTCCGTCACAAACATTCCTGCAGCCTAATGAGCACCAGCCGCATGGTGCTCTTTTCTCTCGGAGTTGTATCACTGCGCGCGTAGCCTAGCCTAGCCTAGCCTAGCCTAGCCTAGCCTGGTCACTTGTAAACCTCCGCTTACGCCGGACCACATCTGCCGTAAACATCCGCTTACAAGTGAACAGTCTAATAGAGCCAACGTGGACTAAACTGGGACTAGACCAGGTCTAAACCAGGATTAAATCAACCCGTGTGGCTCTTTGCTGGTTTTGTGCGGCTCTTGCGTTCGTTTGTGCGTGTTCGGTTTGTGGCTCAGGCTGCGAGGATATGGTCCTGATGGGGAGGCATGGTCCGGGCGCCGCAGTTCAATCTCGTGCTCGCAGCCCCGGCCTCGCGCCAGTCGTGCTGCTCTATCACGGATTTGACCACGCGCACTTCTCCAAGGGGTTGGTGCGCGTCGCGTCCCGGGACGTGGCAGTGCCGTTGGATGAGCCGCACCCCACGCTTCACTATTAGTACATTTTGTTGAAAATCTACAAAAGTTTGAGCGTTTAAAAGAGAGAAATGTGAGAAAACGTTAATTCCAGTGTTTTAAGGCGTTTACAGCCTTAAAACATGTATAATAATTGTTAAATATAAAGTTGTCCTACTTCGCGGATTTCACTCATTACGGGTTATTTCTGGAACCTAACCCCGTGATAAACGAGGGACCACTGTAATCTGTTCCATTTATTACACCAATAGGGCCCTTCGTCAGCTAACAAGTCCCTTTTAATAAAGTTAATAATAAAAGCAGGGAGCCTGTTGTACTGACCGCAGATTTTGAGTGGGGCTTCGAGCTCCAGGAGGATGGGCTGGCTCAGGAAGATCTCTCGAGATTTGAGGCAGAGTCCACGGATCTCCCCCTCCGTCAGCTGCACGTTCTTCCCCGGACGAGATCCCTTCACTGGGGACAGAACACACAAAGGTAGGGGTCAGTGGTGGGACAGGAACAATAAAAGTCAACCAAGGCACATAATAAAAAAGTTGGATGCTGCAGATGGATAATAGACATTAACAAACTTTTTAAAGGTCCTACATTAAGCAAAATTGATTTTTGTGAGCTTTAAGCCATGTCAGAATGTTGTTACCTCATCAAAACTATACCCAGAATTGTGTTTTGTTTCATTCACACATGTTTGAGAGAAGACCTCAACCTAAATATATAGGGTTTGTGTGAATGAAACAAAACACAATTCTGGGTATATTTGTGATGAGGAAACAATAAAGCATAGACAAACATTTTGCTTCAAATATGAACACTTTTTTATCACAACTTCAAAAACAAGAGTCAAAATTATGAATGACATGCTTTATAATGAATTTTTCCCTAGTTAAAGAATCAAAACTGTAGAGAAAGTAGTACACAATAGACACCATCACTTGTGTTGTTATCTGCACAGCTCTACCGAGAAACTCATATAAAACTCCACTGACTACAACCTGTATCAAACAAAGACAGTCCTATCAACCTTGAAAACTAATAAACCACAAGAGATTTTCAAGAGATGAGAGAAAGAAAATTATGACTGCTTATAACTGGAATGTCCAATCTGCATCTTAGGGAGGCTTCTTGTATTTGTTTATCACTTCATATTTCATATTTCCGTCTGCTCTCAAATGGGGGTGCCTTTGAATCCAGAACATGTTTCAAATCTTAAAATCTTTTTGTTTTTTACAGGAAAGGCAGGAAAAGTCAAGATTTTAAAGTTGCATAGGGATGTACCAATTCTGATTTTTCTGTTGTGATACTGATTTGTAGATATCAAATATCAGCAAATAATTAAAGCAAAATACCATAGACTTTACCTGGCCAGCCAAATGATCTCTCTCTGTATTTCCTATACACCGCGATACCATTTGGACACCCTCCATCCACCCTCGCTCCTCCGGTTACAAACGGACTCCGCGATTCTGATTCGTTCAAAGATGGTGACGTCAGTGCACCCGCCTTTGCCCGCAAAGTCACTCTTAGGCAGCGGAAGTTCCGCCTCAGTTTTGAATCAAGATGGCGCAATCTCTGATTGGTTCACTTAGCTGTCTGTCTACGCGCAACAGCAGCGCATTTTGGATCAAGTGTTACCAGACTCACTCGCTGGTACAGCGATGAGTCATGGATTCTTCCAGGCAACCATAGACTGAAAACAGCATTTATTTTCTTTATTTTCATAAGGTAAAAATAAATATATCTCAATGTGTTTTTTAAGTGTAGAACAGCCTTGTAAAAATCCAAATGCAATATTAAGAGATGTTTTGGACCAACATCGGACAGTAAATCGTATAATTACGCCAATTTATTATTATTAGGGATGGAACAAGACAATTTCCATAAGAAATGAGGCAAGACAGGATTAACACTGGTCTACAAATTTCGATTTTTGTTATTTGGATTGTTTATTTTTTACTATATTATAGCTATATTTTAGTTATTGTTTAGTGTCTATATTCTAGTTATTACTATTATTATTTAGTGTTTTATGTTCGCACCTTATCACCGAGACAAGTTCCTAGTTTTGTGAATTGTGTTTACTTGACAATGGCAATAAAAGTCTTTCTGATTCTAAAAAGTGGCTAATGTATTAAAGATATGTAATGACAGTGTTTAACCCATTTTCTCCCATCCAAATGTAAAATAAAAATTAAAGGTTCTTTTTCTCATGTGTGCACAATCTTGTGGTAATTTGTCTCACGAAATCTTGTGGCACAAGATCTTTACCATTCCTACAATTTATAAACCTGATGGAATTTCGACTGAAACTAATATCTTGGAAGCCAAAATTTCACCAAAATGTTCATCAAAATTTTCAAGACTCACCAAAATATTAGATATTGGTTCCAATATCGGATACCAGTATCGTAACTGTGCATCCCTAAAGTTTCACCAAGTAACTTTTCTGGTGGAGGGTCTGTCACTTGTCGCCATCTCCATGGACATGATATTCCATTGCCTAGAATGTTCTACAGTGTGGGATTTAACTTTTATGTTGCATGTATTCAATTAGAGGGGTTCTCCTGCTCCTTACAGTGAATGGGGGAGCCTCTCAACAGATCTGACCTGGAACTTTATGGAGTTTAATGCTATACTGTGGAACATTCCAGGCAAACCACTAACTATTAACTTGCAATTGGGACCAAAACAGAACTTCAAAATTCATCTTCATTCACAAACCCAAGACACTTACTGCTTGAGCTGCTGAAGAGAAGGTTGTGCAAACTCCTTATTAGCTTTGCTTAAATGTGCATCAAATTAAAATAAAATGTACCTGAAGGTGACATTTAAAAGTGCATTGTGTAACGTTTCTGGTGGAGGGTCCATCAAATACTTTTCTTCACAGAAATGCTTTGTCTGAAATGTTACACAGTATGGTATTAAACCGTTCCATCTTAAAAAGGTCCCATGGCATGAAATTTTCACTTTCTGGAGATTTTTGAACGTTAATGTGAGCTCCCCTACCCTGTTTAGCCCCCCCCCCATGGCTAAAAGTTGCGAAATGTGTAAACTGAGCATTTGTGATCCTTTTCTGCGTTTGAAAAAAAGACAGCCCCAACGGGCGCTTCTGAAGAAGGGAACTTTCTGACGTCACACTCCAGGAAAAATGCAAATGCAGTTCCACCCCCCGTCTGGATGTCTACCCACATCTCTGTAATTCACGGCCAGAGAGTTTGGACCGCAAACGAGCTACGCAATGCGAGATGCGTTTTTTATTTGCCTGGAGGCACGTGAGAGTGTTTCCAGGCTCGGATGTCCTTTATCCAAGCCTCGGAACCTCTGAAACAGCAGTGGTTTCATTTTATTTTCTGTGGAAATTTGTTTATTTTTCAATGGAAATCGTCTCATTTCTTCCTTCGCGCATAAATGCGGAAGTGGGGCCAGCGCACCAGCGCACCGCTAAAGAGGAAAGAGCGGAGAGTTTGGCCACGCCCCCAGCCGCTGCACTGACCTGTCTCTGTCCTCCTCATTTGCGTTCAAGCAACAACGCCCAGAATAAAGTGTTTGAGAGAGATGTCTTTGGCTCTGGCTGTGTTCACGAGGCTCTCTCATGCACTGAGTCTTGATTTTGAAGAGGGATTCGTTTGCAGTGTTCGGGAGCCATTAAGGCGCCATATAAAAGCATCAAGAAGTACCATGTCATGGGATCTTTAATGGAGACCAAACCAGACCAAAGTTACAAATCAGATCTGTGGAGAGGCAACCAGAATGCCTGTTTTTCTAGGTATTTTTTAATAGTACAACCAAAAACCAAAGCTACTTAAAGCTACTTACTATCTGAGCTGAAGAGAAGTCAGTGCAAAAGCCGAATTAGCTTCACCTAAATGTGCATCAAATTGAACTAAAACATAACCGGAGGCGACATTTAAGGCATAAAATGTGCAGGTCTAAACAGCTGTGCGTATTATATAACAGAAAAATGGGCTGTACAGTAGTATGTGAGGAATCCATTTCTTGGCACCACTCGCACTTTCACTGTCAGAGAGAAAGCAAGAAAAGCACAGACCTCGTGAAGGTTAAGACAATCTGTATTATTGTAATTAAGGTTATATTTGCAATTTATATTTTAAAAGTAAGAGTCAGTTCACAGAGCACATTTTAAGCTTTCAATTTAATTTTGATGTATCTAAAATTAATCTTTCAATGATCATTTTGACTTTTTTATCAGTTTATAAATTCTATTAACCATTTCCAAGCTTTAATTTTTTTTTTAAATTCAATTTAAAAATTCTACATAATGGAAAAAAAACAAAAAACAAAACCTCTTTCCTCATTCCTCACTCATCACCAGGGCAGTAGACAGAGGGGAGACAAAGGGGTCTGTTGTCCCCGGCCCCAGTGTTTTGAGGGCCCACAATTGGACCCTCTTCCTATTAATTTATATTGGAAAAGGGCCCATGTAAGTTGTCTTACCTTATTTGTGTTAGCGGGCCTACTCATCACATACAAATCTCCAAAAACACTAAGCATACAAACATTATCAGTCAAGTGCAAGAGAATTTGGACTTTTAATAACCAAAAGGCCATTATGGATATTTTTCATTATGTCAACTTCAAATATGATCAGAGGGGAAGTTACAGGTCCAAACTAAGGAGAAGCTCACAGAAAATGTACAATTATTCAAGGAATTTTTGTGCAGTAAAAACATGCCAAATTAAATTAACTCAAAAAAATATGATTATGTTTATAAAGTTACACAGCGCACTTTTAAATTAACTACCAATTACCACCTGGTCATAGGAAATACACACTAGTATAAGCTCCTTTGGCCAGTGGGTCATTAGGAACTATTTGTTCCTAAAAAACAAAACCGCGCTAATTTCCAGGTAAAACTACACGAACTGCAAACATAATGACTTTCCAGGCAAAATAAACAGCCCAAATTGGATTTGTTCTGATTTAAGAAAGATAGTTATCGTGAAATTAAATCCATGCTAAATAAGTATGCTTAATGCTATAAGGGTGGAACATTCCATGCAAATATTCCAGGAAAAATTCCATTTGCACCTTGAAGTTTTAGCTATATTTTGGCTACAGCTGTCTGAGAAATAGTATGATGAAGTTTTGATGTGGGATGAAAATGCAACATATGAAAACTATGATAACCTATTAATTACTAATTACATTAGGGGTGGGACGAGACAGTTTTCACAACACGAGACACACCACGAGACAAGACAAGATTTTGACATAATTTGTACTGCAAACCACTTTACAATTTTGGCTTCACCATTTTTATTTATTTGATGTAATCCTTTAGTGGTCATTGTAGTACTGCACGCTTACACAACTACAACTTCTCAAACAGTATAACTCATCAGCTCTCAACTCTTTTTTGTCTAATTTAAAAGGTAAATTCAGGGGGAAATCTCACACAAGATAATTTTTCCCATGTGTACACAATCTTGTAGCAATTTTGTCTTGTGGCACGAGATCTTGTCCCACCCCTACTGTACATTAGAAAGCCAACGACACCTATTGGGTCAAAAAACATTGCACTTACTTCAACTAAGTATGATATAAAAGTCCTGATTTAATAAAGTTACCTAGCTAAATAATTATGAGATTAAATCAATAAATATGCCTAATGCTATAAGGTGGAACATTCAAGGCAAAGCAAACACCTCTCCATGGAGACAGGCGGGTGGCGTACACTAAACCAGAAAAAAACTACTCCTATAAATCACACCTTTAAATGAACTATAACTTATTTTGCATGTACACATGTGTAAGAAATACTATGATGAAGTCCTCTTTGGGAGTGCAAAAAGTCCAAACACAATTAGCTAAACAATACACATGTAAATAATAATATGAAATGACACAGTGTGCCTTTAAATGAACTATTAACCATTTTTGCAAACAACTGTCTGAGAAATACTATGATGAAGTCACATTTGGGAAGAAAATGCAATACAAAAAGTATGCTACGCTATTAATTACTGTACGTTATTAGTGAACTATTGGGAGATATTGGATTTAACATTGCACTTATTTCCAGGTAAACCCCCCAAAACTGCAGTCGTGGTGACTCTCCATGCAAAATAAATCGAACTCCGAGTGGATCTGTCCTGGTTTCTGGCAGAAGAGCTGTGGTGTTTGCTCGGCTCTCCCACTCAAACCTGTTTGCACCAGCTGTCCTTTCATGGAACTGAGCTTGGCATTTTCTGGGTCAGACTGTAAATGAAACAGAAAATAGAAAATACAACGAGACCCTCTAGATTCACAAAAACAATGGCCACAAATGGGATCTTCCAAAATTAAACTGTCAACCAATGAAGGCAGGATGATTATGAGATTTTATTTTATTTTTTTCAATCGCAATATGCAAGGGAAAATTGGTAATAACTTTATAACTGAAACTACAACTGATGTAAGACAAAAGTACTTCACATCTGTGGTCTTTAACCTATTGATACTTTGCAGCTGATGTCATCGAAACTCTAACTCAAGTTAGACTTTACTGAGCTTTAATTTAACTGACTGACTTAGCTGACTTAGAAGCTACAGCAGGTGAGATGATATAAAAATTAAAAAAAGTCAAATTTCTTGCTACAAAATCAGAGCGTATTCTAAATTCAGAAAATATTGAAACTACAGAAGAATGTGCGTACCACCGAGTGCACCCCAGTTTGAGAAAGCTTGATACAGAAATAGCCTGTGCCACACTTTTCGAACATTAACTTTAGATGTCCTCAAAGAAGCAATTTCTAAGTGAAACATCTTCACAGCGGTAACACAAATGAAGCGCAGGTGTTTTTCCTCTGGTCATAAACTTCACAGGATGAAGTGGGGCATGTAAACACCATTTAAGAGCTGCCATTATCTCTGGCTACACAGCTGCTGTGAGGAAACAAGAGGCAAGTTCAAGGACCACAAATCTGGAGCTAAAACATCAAAACATGTAAGGAAATAGTGACAGCTTTTAGTAAATTAATTATTAAAGATAATTTAATTCAGTCTAGAAGTGAAGGAGCAGTGACAGGGCAAAAGGGACCCATCTCTGATCTTGAGCTAGTTTTGGTCAGGACTACCTTAGCTGGAGGAGCTTATAGTTAGGGCTAGGCAAAAAATGTATCAAATCGATTATTCAAATTTGAAGTTCTAATCAATTTGTTTGGAAGAAAGTCTATTTTTATTTTCCCCACTTTCTCGCACTGGAAATTCCATTGAAGACAGAAAAAAGGCCTCTAACTGCAGACACTGGGAGCAGGTTTAATGTAATAGTTTGTTTTATTTCACTCAACTCTCATGATTTTCCCAATGGCCAAAGGGTTAAATATGTAGTATATTTTTGACCATTTCCTGTAGTTAGTAAAGAGGAATACATTTTTTTAGGGCTGTCAGTTTAACGCGTTAATTAGATTAATTAATTACGCTGCAAATTAACACATTGTAAAAATTAACACAATGAATTATGAGTGGAAATTAAATGCACGCATTTTAACTTTGGCGTGCAAATCGCTGCTCGGACCTTTGAACAGCAAGTTTATTTATAAAAAGAATGAAGCCGGGACTATCAAGAACGCTGTGATTTTCTAGCTTTTGTCAAAAAGAATTTTCCGTAGCTGCTCCAGCCTGACGGATCATTTGAACACTCTATCACACCGGTGATAGAGCGAGCATGAGCGCACTTCACCAAATCATGCTCACAAAATTTGGGAAACGAGTGAGCAAAGTGACCACAGAAAAACAGACTGACAAACTCAATCGCAACGTGGGTTCATTCGCTCGCTCACTCACAAGCTCTCCGTCTCTCAATCTCTCTTTCTCAATCTCAATCTCTCTCGCGCGATTAATTAATTACAAATCCTGCAATTAGATTTTTTTTTTTTTTTATCACCTGACAGCTGTATTTTTTTTTTTTTTTTTTAATAGAAAAAAATTTCAGGAATATTTATTTTCAGGCAAAATCACCCAGACCCACCTAATGGCCCAGGCAATGCGAATCTTGTATTGATACCTATTAAAGACAATATGAACTGAATCATAATAAAAGCAAACCCATAATCTGGACACTCAAAACATGTAGCTCAGTCCAACCCAATTTGAACTTTGAACTGTAGGTCATATATTGTGGAATCACGTTAACACAAATGAATCAGTACAATTAGTAAGTACTTCATTATATTTCATTAACAACAGAAGCTATCCGATCCAACAGACTGAAGTAAACCTAAGTGGAGTAGTGAGTCTGGTTTAAAAATATCAGCTCTGCAGGGCAAAGTAAACAGCGTTGCTTGGACTTTACACCTAGATTAGACTCTGATAATCCCTGTCAGTGCTAAACCAAAATTAGCCACTGGGCAAAGAGCAGCAGGGGGCAGTAGAGAGCCTCCTAGTCGAAATACTAAAATATAAGATTTGATTGGTCATGACATGTCATGATAATTACTATATTGATTAAAAGATCATTAAATGGGAGATGTTACAGTAATTTGGGTCCAGTATTTAACATTTTATTTGCACCACTGGGGAACTTGTAGAGGGTCAAAAAAAAGAAAGGAAAATATATAAACAAGATACTAAACATGTACGGTATTTATTGCAACTTGTGTTTATTTTAGGATTTGTTTTGTTTGCGTGAAGAACTTGAACTTCTCCTTTTATCATTTGTTTTGTTTAGAAATGTGTTTACTGGGAAGGCTACAAAAAGCTCTCTCAGAGATTTCAGCTGTCAGTCTCCACTGTGAGGAACAGTGAGGAAATGGAAGGCCACAGGCACAGTTTTGTTAAGGCCAGAAGTGGTAAGTCAAGAAAAATATCAGACAGGCAAAGACGAAGGATGATCAGAATGGTCAAAAACAACCCAGAGACCACCTCCAAAGACCTGCGAGGTCATCTTCTGCAGTGTCACTGTGCAGAGGTCAACAATACAGCGCAATTTGCACAAGGAAAGGCTGTACGGGAGAGTGATGCAGAAGCCTTTTCCTCACAGATGCCACAAACTGAGTCACTTGAGGTTTGCAAAAGCACATTTGGACAAACCAGCTTCATTTTGGAATAAGGTGCTGTGGACTGATGAAACAAAAATGTAGTAATTTGGTCATAACAAGAGGTAATATGCATGGCAGCAAAAGAAAAACACTTGCTAACCACAGTAAAATTTGGTGGTTTGGAGGTTCCATCAGGCTGTGGGGCTGTGTTGCCAGTGCCGGTACTGGGAATCTTGTTAAAGTTGAGGGTTGCGTGGATTCCACTCAATATCAGCAGATTTTTGAGAATAATGTTCAACAATCTGTCACAAAGTTGAAGTTATGCCAGGGCTGGATATTTCAACTAGACAACGACCCAAAACACTGCTCAAAATCTCCTCAGGCATTCATGCAGAAGAACAAATACAATGTTCTGGAATGGCCATCACAGTCCCCAGACTTGAATCTCATTGAAAATGTGTGGGATGATTTGAAGCTGTCCATGCTCAGCAACCATCAAACCTCACTGAACTAGAGATGTTTTCTAAGGAGGAATGGTCCAATATACCTTCATCCAGGATCCAGACACTCATTAGTGACTATAGGAAGCATCTAGAGGCTCTACTAAACATTGATATGATTTTTCTGTTAAGGGGCCCAAATGTATGCACTGGTCTAATTTTGTTTTGATGCATATTGCACATTTTCTGTTAAACCTAATTTCACTGCTGAAATATTACTGTGTCCATTAGTTATTGGATTGATCAAAATGACATTGTGGACCCAAACACCCAATGATTTATGATATTACAGATTTATGCATTAAAGTTTAAGGTAACATTTTCTGTAGTTATATAAAGCATTTCAACAATTGTAAGTCATCACAGGTTTATGAGAGAGTCAAAGTTCACAGCAGTTATTGTGCAGTATAGAAGGGTGGGACAACCAGGAAACTGAGCAAGCACTTTGAAAACCAACAGGCCTGGAGTGGGTGGGGGAGGACGGGGTGGATGAGGACAGGGTGGGGGTCGTGAATGAGGTCGAGGGAGGGTCCTGGTCCTGGAGAGCGCTCAGAGGTGACAGCTAATCCAATTCAAAGTGTCCCAATCTCCAAGTGCTTTTAATTGGTTTGGTTTGAGGATGGAGTGGGGACAGAGGTTCATGTTAGGGGTGGCCGATATCTCGATATTTCAAATATATTGAGCGATATACTCGCTCCATACTTTGGGTTTAAGGCACTTTTTTGTGGGGGGGGTTTCAGGAGCTGACTGCATCAGCGGCACAAGGACAGAGCTGGGGTTTTTTTTCAGTGTTTATAGTTTATGCAAATGAGCCAAGTGGTGTTAAGTTTCGTTTCTATAAAATGTAAACAAATGTGCAAAAAGTGGCACTAAACACATTATAATCTCTTTAAACACATTATAATCTCAGACGGGCTGAAGTGGTTCTATAGTAGGTATAGTAGGCAAGTTTTTTTAAGCAGAAGATTTTAAATTAATCTGCTGCAGTGTATAACTTGTACAATCGTATTTGGAAAAAGTTTGGTTTGATCTGCGCAGTGGGAAACATCAGAGCTCCTGACCACTGGTGAGGAACATGGAACAGGATCTATTAAAATAAGTAACCTCCCGAGCTTCATGTGCTGATGGTTATCCTGTGGTTAAGAGTGTTACAGGAATATTAACGTTTTTTACAATCTGAACCTTATTTTGGCAATAAAACACCCATAGCACTTCAGTAACATTTGGAGCAGTTCCGTAGATTTGGTAGGTTAGCGATTTCCGGGTAACGTGAGTGCTCGAGGCAAGCTATTGCGGTCACCAAATAACACAAACTTTAGCACTTTTCAAGTCACAGAAGCTCGATGTGTGAGTGTAGATTTTCGGTAGAGTCAAAAGCGGCCTGAAACCCGATATCCAGCTATATTTTCATTTGATGATGTCATCATAGAGGACAGCGCGCATGTGCGAATTCCCAGCTGATTCGCAGATAAACACCGCTGTCAGATCTCGGTTACAGTCCAAAAGAAGCTAAGAACATGAAAACATCTCCGCTTGAGAAAATGGTGCGAACATGCATTTATCCCGGTTGTGAAAACAAAACGACAGCTTGGACGAAGTTGAGTTTTCACAGGCTTCCTCATCACAATCCGGAGTTACTGAAGCTGTGGCTAGTTGCTTTGAGAATGGGCCCAGACATGAAAGGCAAAGCTGTAAGACTGTTGGACCATCGTGTTTGCAGTACCCACTTCAATCCGGACGATTTTTTACCAGCAAAGGAAAAGAACGAAAGCCAGCGGATTCAGCGCACGATTCTGAGAACTAATGCGAACCGATGGCTGTTCTCTGGTGCTCCTCAAACTGTCTCTGCTTCATTCTTTCTAATACCTCCTCATCCGTATACTCAGGCTCAAAACGATAGAGACGGCCATCATACTCAAATAAGTCCTCTTCAGCCATGTCTCGCTCAAAACAGAAAAGTTCAGAGTGGTTTTTATCTGCGAATCAGCTGGGAATTCGCACATGCGCGCTGTCCTCTATGATGATGTCATCAAATGAAAATATAGCTGGATATCGGGTTTCAGGCCGCTTTTGACTCCACTGAAAATCTACACTGACACATCGAGCTTCTGTGACTGGAAAAGTTCTAAAGTTTGTGTTATTTGGTGACCGCAATAGCTTGCTCCGAGCACTCACGTTACCCGGAAATCGCTAACCTACCAAATCTACGGAACTGCTCCAAATGTTACTAAAGTGCTATGGGTGAGTAAAGCAACGTGTTTTATTACCAAAATAAGGTTCATATTGTAAAAAACGTTAATATTCCTTTAATGCAAAGATGAGCTAGAGTTGAGTTTTTGAATAAAAATGAAACAACATGTATTATTTCTTCCTTTATTTTACAGTTAAATTATTTTTCTATACAGGGATTTTGTTCCTACATGACCTGCACTTCAATAAAAAAGACCTTGTGGAATTTGGCATATTTGTTTTTGAATGGTTATTTTTCTTGTACAGATAGAGATATATATCGTATATAAGATATAAGAAAATACATCGAGATATATTTTTTGCTCCTTATCGCCCAGCCCTAGTTCATGTTATGTTTTTACTTCCTCAAACGCACACCTGGAGTCGAGTTGTGTTTTGTTTCATTCACACATTTTTGAGTAACTCTTTATTTCTAAAGTTCAAAATGCTCTGTTCCACCTTGGGATGTCATGAAGCAGTTTAAGTGAACAGCTCCTTTTAGCTTTAGTCCAGTAGAGATTGGCAATTCCGGGGATGAAATCATCCAAATGATTCTAGTGAAGATGTATGGAGTTTAAAAACACAGTGGAGTACTTCCTGTATTATCACATGACATCACAATGTGGAACAGAGTGTTTTCTGTTTGAGAGAACTCCTAACCCCTAAATATGCAAAAGGTTTGTGTGTTAAACATGTGAATGAAACAAAACAACTCCAGGTCTGTTTGAGAAGAGGAAACATTATAACATGAGATCAGAACATGGCGTAATATGGGCTCTTTAAAACATGCACTGTGAGCTACATATTGACATTCCAACTTAAATGGCAGATATAATCACAATCGCATCACTCATCAGAACAATTACAAATGGCTAACTTCCCAAAATCGTTTGGCGCTTCCTCCCTGATGCCCCAACCGTGACAAAGCTACCTGATCTCGTAGCTGGTTCATTGATCCGACACCTACGCTGTGCTAGTCTCCTGGATTGAGACGAGACTATTTAAAAGCCCTCTATTCTCAGACTTTTGACACCTAGAAGAAGGTCGGACGCGTTACATAAGAGGATATAAATACTGCCACCATCAAGGCAAGGCCTGCGTTTGGCCTAGTCTTATCACAGTGCATTTGGACTATTTGTACTGTAGCCCAAGAGTCATTCCTCTGCCTGGAATGTTCCACAGTGAGACATTAAACAGCTCTACCTTACATTTATTAAATTACAGGTGGTTTTCTAGTACTATACTATATACTATACTATTCTGCCTGTGAGCAGGGTCGCCTCACCACAGATCTGACCTGTAACTTGGTCTGGTTTGGTCTCCATGAAGATAGAAAGGTTTAACGCGGTACTCTGAAACTACCACATATCTAAATCACAGCTCCACTAATATAACTGTAGTAATAATATAACACTACAAAAGCAATTAAGTCTCTTAATTGTCTCTTTATAGAAAAAGGCTGGTAGACATGACAATGTGAATTAAAGTGAGCAAAAATGTGCAATAGTGTGTTTCTACTAGGACTGTCACAATAACACATTTTGAAGCGTGATTTTATATATGGTTAAAAAAAATTATATATGATTTAAAAAAATAATCTAATTAATTACAGGATTTGTAATCTAATTAATTGCATTTTAAAAGTGTGTGAGAGAGGGAGGGAGAGAGATTGTGAATGAGCGAGCGAACAAACTGGGAAAACGGAGTTTGTCAGTTTTCATGTGGTCGCTTTGCTCATTCATTTATAGAGCTGGGCGATATGGCCTAAAAATAAAATCTTCGATTTAAAAAAAAAAAAAAAATCTGATTTCCGTTTAGTCGTTTTAGTCGATTTTTCTCTGCCCTACTCAAAAACAAATAACACATGACAGACAAATGGCTCAAAACAATGCAACGTTCTTTTATAAAACAAATACATTACACCTTCATCAGTTAAGCTGTTATTGTTTTATAAAATCTCTCACTTGAAGACCCTCACCTACAGCACTGTGCAGTCTGTGTACAGCTGTGGCAACACAAGAAAAATATTTGTGTCTTGGTCGCACAAACTTCAGGTCCAAAACTTTCACCATGTTAATGAATCGGGGCTTTTCCACAGTTTATATGGGCACCATGTCTTTTACAACATACATCATGTTTTTGGTAAAACATACAACAGCGTGTGTGATTGCCTTCCGTTGTGGGTCGT
Source organism: Paratrypauchen microcephalus (assembly GCA_036785185.1). Lineage (NCBI taxonomy): Eukaryota > Metazoa > Chordata > Actinopteri > Gobiiformes > Gobiidae > Paratrypauchen > Paratrypauchen microcephalus. The sequence goes on along the minus strand of JAVJIX010000181.1, from coordinate 1,279,860 downwards.
GCTTATCATACTGCAAACAGTTTGAAAATGTTTTAGGGACTGGACAGTGGCTGTTTTCATTCCGTTCGGACCTGCACTTCTCCCACTCCGCTGTCTCTGCTTTCGGCGCTAGGACACATTTGTGGTGCTGCAGCTTTTAAACAGACCTCACAGCGAGCACTCGTTTGTTCTAAGTCCGACGCAAGAAAACCAAACCAGTTCCATAAAACAGATGTAGCAACACCTTTGTTTGGTACAAGCTCCAACTTTCCCTCAGTCGCCTTGGGTGCGCCTCGCTAACTTACCCGTGTAGACCGTGGCCGCGCATTAGTTCCGCTCACATGTAAAAAATAACCAAAAAAAATCTATTTTCATAAAAACACATCGTCCTGAACTGTAAATTCGAATTAATTGATTTAATCGATAAATCGCGCAGGTCTATTTGTTTCCCAAATTCTGCGAGCGTGGTTTGGTAACAATGGAACTTGTCTGGACGTGTTTACCGTTCAAATGATCCATCAGGCTGAAGCAGCGTCAGTGAGCGGAAAATTATTTTTTACAAAAGCTACAAATCACAGCTTTCTTGTTTATTTATAAAAAGAACGAAGACGGGACTATAAACTTGCCGTTCAAAGGCCCAAGCAGCGATTTGCTCGCCACGCACCAAATTTAAACTAATTTATGCCACAAATACCCTACAATTATCCCTAAAAATGATTCTAAATATATAATAGGAATGGGATGAGACAAAATTTCCACAAGACGAGATGAGATACGAGATTGGGTCCACGAGTTGAAATTTTAACATAATTCACATATAAATTTCATGATTCAGTTTCCAGTTTTGGCCTCACAATTTTTTATTCATTTGATTTCAGATTTTTGTCTCCATTCTAGTAGTGCTGTTTTCAATAAGAGATGTAATTCACCAACTCACCCTTTTCTGGTCCAATCCCAAATGTAAACAACATTAGGGACGGGACAGGATCTCGTGCCACAAGCTCTTAAAGAAAGAAAGCTATGCCTTTATTAGTCCCACAGTGGGGAAATTCCCCACTGTAAGAGACAAAATCCCCACAAGATTGTGCGCACATGAGGAAAATAATCTTATTGGACTTTTCCTTACATTTTTACATTTGCCTTGGATGAAAAAGGGGTTAACTTTGCTGAGTAACTCCTTATGGCACAATTTATTTATCAAAAATTCACATCTCGTCTCATAGAAACTGTAATAACATTAGAATATTTTCACAATATGCATCTCACGGTACTTTCTTTATTGCAATATTTTGTGGAAGCTAACAAAACTGAATACTCTTTGACAAGATTTAACCCAAAGAACCAAGATTTAAAAGTGCTTAGAACAATTATATCTTCATAGTCTGCACTGAAACGGCGCAAAGGATCATGGTCTATGTAGTTCCCTTTGTTTTGTTTTTTGCTGCACCATAACTATTCATTTAAGCAAAGAACCTTGTAATTTGATATATTGTGATGGTCCAAGATATTATTGTGAGACTTTTGTTGTTACATCCCACCAAATACAAATATTCAGTGTTATTACGTGAACAGACTCATTCAGATCCAGCCGTTTTAGTGGGTGCTAAAGGCAAACACCATTTACTACAGGCCGTGGACGTGGACACATTAATGCTATATATAGTCTCCCTGCTCCTCTGTGCTTCTGTAATGCAAACAAGCACTGTCCATTTTAATAAAGCCGCCTAAGGACTCTGGCATACTGCCCACGGCTTTCTACTCACAGTCTAAGACAATACTGAAAATGTGTTTTAAATTTAGAAAAAATAGAATGCTACATTAAAATATGAAATGAACTGAGCATAAAACAAAAACGGCCAAAAAGCTGCAAACGGAGATGACTGATAATTTGGGGGGAGGCATTTCCTTTGCAAATTTCCAAACAGATAATACAGTTCTGCAAAGGTTTGTGGTTAATTTGAGATTTATTATTTTTTTTTTTTTTTTTTTTTTTAAAGGTCCAGTGTGTAGGATTCGTGGTGCATAGGTGGTGTAGGTACCATGCACTTCCTCTTTTGGCTACGGCAGACCTCGAGGGTCACCCAGGCGCGGACAGCTCGCGTACCAGCGCGCACCCGGCGCTGTGCGAGCCCTCACCGACAACTACGGTATAAATAAAAACGCGGTCCCGTTCACCGTTTTTTTTTTTTCTTTTCGCATAAAAACACACATTCCCAATCATGTACCATGACACTCTACACATCAAATGAAACCTTACAGTCTCCTCTTTTTGACTATGCAATTCATTTCCCTGCACAACAATCACTCCCCGAGCACATGGGGCTTTTATACAGAAAAGCACAAAAGGAGGTTTGTTACTTAGCTTACCTTTGAAGGCTCTGGACAGGTCAAACTCTGTATTTCACCATAAACTTGCTCTCAATTTGTCCGTAAGGATCCAGCGAATAAAATCCAGTAAAACAATTTAGTCCAAAACACGTGTTAGATTCATTACGACGTCTGATCCGGCAGCATGCTTGTGTTGTTTACCCAAAACCACGAGCCTTGCCGAAGGCGGAGCCCAAATGTCCTTCTGCGGCTCTCGTATTCAAAATGGCTGCCTCTGCATGGGGAAGATCCCCCTTTTATGTGACTATATCTAAGTCCAAAAGAATACTTTGATTTCATGATGGAAGTGAAAAGGCTTGGAAAACAATGTATTTTTGAATGGGTATCTTCAATTTCAGTAATTAACGGGTAAAAATCTTACACACTGTACCTTTAACAATACCAATATTTATAATATATTGATGACATTGATGATAATTTGAAAATTTGCCAAATCAGAAAATAGCAGTACATTTTCTGCTTTAAAAATACAAATCTGCAAAGACTGACAAAAACAATAAGACCAGTGAAATTTCTGCATTATTATGGTCAAAACTGCACAGACACTGGTATATGATGTTTATGTCAAGTATGGGGTTCGAACCGCCGACATTCAGATCATCTGTTTTTCGATACTTTTGACAAGAATTATCTGATCGATTTCACAAAAATGTTTATTACTGTCAATTTTGTCAATATTTCCCAGGCTAAGGAAAGATGAGAAGAGAAGGGTTTCACCTGTTTTGACATGGACCCCTCCCCAGGTCAGTAGCTCATTGATTATGGACTTAAATGAACGCTGGGGCCTGAGCAGATATATGCGTGATCTGCTGTTACACAATCGTCATGGTAACACAAAGACAGACCTGTTCAATGCGTGTTTACCCTATGGACACTCTGTAATATCCTGATCTGCCATGTGAGCAGTTTAGTGTAAACAAACTGTACTGCGCTCACACGGCAAAAACAAACGGAAAAAAGGAGGATTATGTAACGTTTATGGTGGATCTACCTGCTTGTCTACATGGAGATGCTATTGCTTTGCCTGGAATGTTCCCCAATATGGCATTAAAAGGGTCTATATTACACAAAACCGATATTTGTGAACTTTAAGCCATGTTATAATGTGGTTCCCCCCTCAAAAAATACCTCAAGTTGTTTTGTTTCATTCACAAATGTTTGAGTAATCCTTTATTATTAGTCTGTCTACATCCCCATAGCCCAAAATGCTCTGTTGCACCTTGTGATGTCATATAGTGGTTGTTTTAAAGTTAACTGCTGCTTTTTAGTTTTTGTTTAGTAAAAAAAATGGCCATTCCAGGGTTGAAATGATCCAAATGGTTCTAGTGAAGGTGTATGGAGTTTAAAATCACAGCGGAGCACTTCCTGTATTTAGGGACGTACCGATCCACATTTTTTCACTTCCAATCCGATCCCGATACCTGGATTTGGATATTGGCCGATACCGATACTATTCCGATACCAAAACTGTTTGTTTTCAATATTATCATCATTATTGTTAAACTACAAATAAACTCACCTCTACAGTCGGCCTGTGATCAGGGCTGAACGAGTTTAAGAACAAATGTAATTGCGATTTCAATTTCATCCACGATTTCTTTCAAATGACGTTTCAGTGCACATGAACATTTGCAAACATCACAGAAACTTACATCACACCATTCAAACACTGAATTCCACTAAACTGTAAAGAATGAAAACTAAAGTCAATAATTTATTTCAAATGTCGTTCTGTTTATTAAAAAGAAACCTGCTGTACACGGGCTACACTGAGCGCTCGAGCGACCGCACTTATTCCACCTGAAGAACTAAAAGAGCATCTGTGTCTGAAGTAGAGCAAAAAAACTCTTTTAAAGTGGTGCGAAGTCAGACTTTTATGGCTCAATTGAGCTTGACTGTTGTATTTTATAACAAACGTATACAATGCAACACAACTTAAACTTAACTTAAATATAGCGATGCTAATCGCGGTAGCCTTTCTATAGTGTTAAACGAGCCTTATGCTAACAGTTTGTCAGCTAACAACAGAGGAGAAGCATAATCCTCCTATCCACTTTTAAACCACTCTTTGGTCACCGTGTTTACAAGCACTGTTTCCTTGGCGATGTCGTGTGTTACGGTTGTTTTCTCCTGGTGTCGTCGGCTGCTTCTGTCATACAGAGTTACACTGGCAAAAGAAGTTGTCACAGGTTGGATCGGAATTTCTGATCCGTGAATTACGTTGATATCGGAACCCGATACTGGATCAGATCGGCCCCATCCCTACCTGTATTACCAGATGACATCACAAGGTGGAACAGAGCATTTTCTGAGAAGAACTCAGCCTAAATATGCATTTGTGTGTAACACGTGAATAAAACAAAACACAACTCCAGGTATGTTTTTGATGAGGATCAGAAAATAGCGTAATAAATAAAAGCCTTTTAAATGTTCTGCATCTCCCTTGAGAAAAATGTTGATGCCATAAGGCACTAAGAATGTAGGTTATTCCTGGTATTTTTGAGCAATAAAAACATCTATAACTGAATAAATGTACAATAATTGTGAGACATTCCACGTGATGGAATGGAGAGATTTTAATGGAGACAACCAGGAGGCAGACATCCTTAAAGTTTATCAAAGCACATTTTTACAGCCTTTCTTCTGTGACCCCATACAGTACATCAGCAATAATCCATTTGAACAGAAGATGCGACCCAAAGGAAGCTCTAACTGGCCCATAATTCTTTAAGCGTCTTTAACAACAAGCAAAAGAACATTCCAGGCAAGTAATAACATCTCCATGTCGACAAAAGGTTGCATCATAGTGAACTTCTAAAGACAGAAATGCCCTACACCAAGTCAATAATCTAAACATAAACTATTAAAATATTAACTAATGAATACTATTTTTGCAGTGAAATCAGAATCAAGAAAAAAAATCTCACCTCGTCACTGAAGCGCTGCATCTTTTTACAGCTTTAATATTTACACACAATTTCTTGCCGTGGCCTGCACACATGCACACACACACACACACACACACCCGCACACACACACGCACACACACACACACTCACACACACACATACACGCACACGCACACACGCGCGCACACACACACACACCCGCACACACACACGCACACACACAGACACAGACACACACACACACACACACATGCACACACACACGCACACACATACGCACACACACACACACACACACACGCACACGCACACACGCACACGCACACACACACATGCGCACACACACACACACACACGCGCGCACACGCGCGCACACACACACACACACGCACACACATGCACACACACACGCGCGCACACACACACACACACACACACCCGCACACATGCACACACACACGCGCGCGCAAACACACACAGCAGTGAATAAGAGTGGAGTTATGTAATTATGTGGCATTATGATTCAAATGTGGGAGCTGCAAAACGGAACCCAAGCTCTTATTTGCCGTATTTACATTTGTAATTCAAAAGGCGTTTTCTTTAAACAGATTGTATTGCTGGAGGGGCTACAAGTTTAATCACAACTAATCAAAATTTCACTTAGTGCCAAGGTCGAAAGATATGGGAAAAATATCTCGTTACTGGTTTTTGGCACGCATTGTGATCGTGATTAGAATTGCGATGTCCGTTTTAGGATGAGATTCTGTCCAAAGTTCATACTTTCAAGTGCCTATGACAGGTTAGACTACTCATTTGACTAAAGCACACTTAAGATCATTAGATTTACTTTTTTTTTATGAGCTCAGTCACACGGGGAAAGCTCGGAGTGGAGCCGCTGCTCTTCCACATCGAGAGGAGCCAGCTGGCTGGTTCTGGATGCCTACGTCAGCTGGCTCCTGGACGGGAGGTGTTCCGAGCACGTCCCACCAGGAGGAGGCCCCGGGGAAGACCCAGGACACGCTGGAGGGACTATGTGTCCCGGCTGGCCTGGGAACGCCTTGGGGTCCCCCCGGAGGAGCTGGACGAAGTGTCCGGGGTGAAGGAAGTCTGGGAGTTCCTGCTTAGACTGTTGCCCCTGTGACCCGGCCCCAGATAAGTGGTAGAAAATGGATGGATGAATGGATATTTAAAATTTTACCAAAAGTTTTACAGTTTCATTCTCAATTTTTTTCTTCCTGGTTGTAGCGGAATTCCTCAACTGTTGCCTAGTGTCATACACTAAGCCAGAACTCTTCTAATGTACACAGTTTGACAAATAAAAATATTTAAAACACACTTTTTTTTTTGCTGAAATCAGATTTAAAGCATCAGAAAAAAAAAAGTTTCTTGTGTGGATATAAATAGAACTCTCCCCAGTGTGATATCACCAGTGTTTAGGACTCTGTCATTTTCAAGTTATTTATAACAGGTATTTTCCCACCAAATTAAGTCAAAATTAGAGGATCATAAATATCATATGCACAAGAAATTACAAAAAAATGAAATATTAGCTGATAAACTAATCCAAAAATCACATTTCAGAAGATGTACAGACCTAAGTGCAGCGTTGGCATTAGCATACAGGATAAGACCAGATACAGGATAAGACCAGATATGTTTGTGGAGGAAATGATGGTACCAAAAAAATGCAGCTTTTGCCATTTGCTAATTGCATCCATTCAAATCGACTTCAATTCAACTGATTGATCACGCAGCCGTAGTTGTCTCCATAATCAATTGCAAAGCATACAATTAGAATTTTTAATACACAGATAACCCTGTAACAATAACTGTAATATTCTGACTGCAAATCTCAGAGTAATATCATAAGCCATCAAAATATATCAAATTACAAGTCTCCTCGCTTAAATTAATAGTTACAGTGCAGCAATACAGCTAAAAACAGGAAACTACTTTAGACCATGGTCCTATGCTCCGTTTCAATGCCAATTACTAGTACATGAAGAAATAACCATTTTTAAGCACTTTAAATCTGAATTCTTTGGATTATGACAGAACCAAAGGCAAAAGGAAAAAGCAGCAGGTTCACAGTTTTATTAGCCTCCACAAAATATTGCAGTAAATATAGTACCATAAGATACATATCTTATATGTATATCTCCGTATATACAAATACAGGCACTCCGGTTTCCCCCACCAACCCAAACATGCGCCATAGGTAAAATCCTCCAGCTTAGGGCCTGACCAAGACTAAATAACAAAACAATATCATGGGGATGGTCCCCGGGTCAAATATAGAAACTCCTCCCCCTGTGCGAGATCAATAAATAAAGGTCAATCTTCTAATCCTTGACCACTGTGAGGCGCTTTGTGTTACAATTTTGTATGAAGAGCGCCTTATAAATATTGTTTGATTTGATATCGTGAAAGACGTGTACCGAGAGTAGGGATGCACCATATATCGGCATTAACATCGGTATCCGCCAATACTGCAACATTTTAACATATCGGTATCGGCCCGATGTGTAAAAGTGGGCCGATATTAACGACCGATATTTGTCAGTACAGTAATCCCTCCAATTAACCTTTCCTCACATTTCTCTCTCGTTTAAACACTCAAACTTTCGTAGATTTTCAACAAAATGTTTTAATAGTGAAGTGTGCCTCCTCCTCGGGACCGAAGCAAAGCGAACACGCACATCAAACCTCCACATGAACGAACACAAGAGCCGCACGAAACCAGGCAAAGAGCCGCACGCCGTGGTTTAATCCTGGTTTAGACCTGGACTAAACCAGGACTAGACCAGGCCTGATCCAGTCCTGGTTTAGTCCAGGTCTAGACCTGGTTTAAGCCTGGTCTAGTCCTGGTTTAGTCCGCATTTAGTCCCGGTCTGGTCCCGGTCTAGTTCCAGTCTGGTCCCGGCCCCCCCTCGTCCCCCATCTATAACATCAATCGGTAAAGGTCCCTTAGCCAATCAGGACGCAGAACACAATGTTACACTATAAAAAAAAAAAATGTTAACACTATAAAAAAAATTGAAAAAAATAAAATAAAATAAAATAAAAAATCAGGAGTGAAAACACGTTTTGAAAATAAGACATTCAAAAATTCATTTTGCATGATTTTCAGTCTGTATAAAATGTTATCTCAGAATAAAAATAAAAATAAAAATATTGGTATCGGTTAATATCGGCATCGGCCGATAACAGCAACATTAATATTGGATATCAGTATCGGTGCATCCCTAACCGACAGATTTGGATATTGTTAAATCCCTAGTAGAAGGTTTACCGCACACTCACTGGACTTTATTCTGCAGGTGCGACAGTCACACCTGGCACTACTCGGGCGAACCTGATGACGTTGAGGTGAAAAGCGTTGTTCGCTCTAGCCTAATAAAGATAAAGTCAAGCAAGTTGAAAGTTGAAAGTTCCTGCTGTTACCAGCACCTGGAAGCTGTGCATGGAGTCTTGAACATTCAAATCCCTAGTAGACATGTCTGTTCTGTAGAAATGTGTTGTTGTGCCTCTAGTTTAGACCTCTACAAACGTGTTGAGATGGATAGGATTCTTGTATTAGTTTACAAGTTCATATTTCAGTCTCCTGGAGTTGTTTACAGTGCGCACTCATTACCGATTCCTACTTTTTAAACATATATGCCATATCCAAGTACAAAAGTGAAAGTACAGTACTTAAAGACCATTTTTAGGTATTTGAACTTTACTAGTACATTTTACATTGGATACTTTTTTACTTTTACGTCACTACATTTGAGAGTAGGTATCTGTACTTTCTACTATTTACTACATTTTAGAAGAAAAGTAAAAAGTAAAGTGGTTTGACATCTGCTGAAATGGCTTTAATTTGAGTTACCATCCCAACTTTGAGCTAAATGTGCACTATGTAACTTTTTGGTTGGGGTTCATCACCTGCTTGTTTCTATGGATACGTCACTGTTCTGCCTGGAATGTTCCACAGAAAGACATTAAACAGCTCTACCTTACATTTATTTAGTTACAGGTGGTTTTACAGCTCAGGCATTCTGACTGAGCGGGGTCGCCTCTCCATAGGTCTGACCTGTAACTTGGCTGGGTTTGGTCTCCATGAAGATAGAAAGGTTTAATGCTGTACTGTGAAACATTCCAGACAAAGCAATAACATGTTCATGGAGAAAAGCATTTGATAGTACACCTGATAATGCACCTTTAAGAACAGAATACTTCATCCACCCCTGTCCATGTCGCAATAGTTCTAACCCCAGGATTGCGCAGTCCTAATCAGTGGTACAATAGCAGTGGTACAGTGTGTTTTATTTCCATGTCAGGACTGAAAATGGGGTTATGAAATGTAAATGAGTGACAGACCCCATCACTGCAAACACTGCTCATGGCCATTGGGTCACTTGGAGTAAACCGACTGTGTTGGCCAAATATGTAATACTGCAAGAAAAATAAGGACTCCTTTGTATTTATTTGTAACCTTTGATATTTGCAAACTGTTGGCAGATTTTTCCCCACATTAACTTGGGGGAGGGAAAATGCATTATTTGTTTGTTTTTAAATTGTATTTTCAGAAGTTAAATGTAATTGCGTTATTGTCATTAGTCAACAGCTCGACAAAGGGTCAATAAAAAATAATAAAAAAAAGACCTATAGAGACCTTTTTGAATAATTAAAAATAGCATGAACAGACAATTTAATCAAATGTACCAGTATTTCTTGCAGAGATGGTACCTATTATAAAAAATCCAGCAGTCCATTTTCCCTAATTCGCATGGTTCCCTTTTCTCTCGGAGTTGTATGACTGCGCGCGTAGCCTAGCCTAGCCTAGCCTATAGCCTGTTCACTTGTAAACATCCGCCGTCGCCGTACCACATCTGCCGTAACCATCCGCTTACAAGTGAACAGGCAATAGAGCCAACGTGGGCCGAGTGATACGAATCTAGAGAAAATATGCAAATGCGAATTAGGCTGCTGGATTTTTTTGGACAACTGTCTGTGACTCATACTTCACTTTTTGGACAAATGTTGTTTTACAAAGAAAAACAAGCTTTATTTCCTGCCCCCGTGAACTTACCGGACCTACTTACACGAGCTCCAGAACCGGGCTGAGACGAGACTGTCAACGGTAAGCCAGTGTTAATGCACAACACTTTTAGAAGATTAACATCCAAAAAACAGCACTATCCCTTTAAAATCATCGTTATGATGCAGCAACAGTTAAAACAGAGAGAACTACATACGTCATGATGCTTTGCTTCGTTTCAGTCCAATCTACATGATGAAATAACTGTTATTAAGCACTTTTAAATCTTAATTATCTGGATTACAACAGAAAAGTGGCATATTCGCTTTTGTTTGTTAGACTCCTAAAAATATTCTATCAGGAGATGCACATCATGAAAACATCGGATCGAGGGATTTGGATATTGTTATAAAGTTTTATTATAAAGCAGAAAAAATTTTGGTCAAATGTAATTGGATTAAGGTCATTAGTTACCCCATACCCGATTAGCCAGTCTTATGCAGTTTTAACTAGAAAAAATAAAGAAAAAAGATAAATCCACATCGCCACTCCAAATCACAGTACATGGGCTAGATACAAAAAGTAAGGGCATCTGGCATAAAAGTTTGCCACATCGCCAGTCTATTAGCACACAATTGTATAGACATTTATACAAAAAGTGGCCTAAATACTTAAAAGGTGAATTGCCCTACAAAGCAGATAAAAGAGATTGAATATAGTGGGGTTTAATAGCATCCTTATGTGCAAGCCTACACCAAGTCGAGTGTGGTTGACACTGCAGCAAGTGACCTAGATTCAGAAACCTTTCAAATCTGCAGTTTTTAGTCTATTGGCTCCAAAAAATCTTTGCTTTTTTCAGTTCTTTACAACCTTGAGCACCCATGGGAACCCACTGTGAAGTCGTGTAGCCCGGGTGATTTATGGGTGATAAATAAAAACATGATGTCCTGTACAGTGGGCAAAGGTAAACGGCTCAGCGCCATGTTAAAGTCCAGAGCAGGTCACACTGCTCCTCTGTGGGTTTACTGTCCATTATGCAATACAATAAACAATACTCAAGATAATATCAAATACAATACACACATGCCACTACTCGAGCACGTTACTTGACCCATAATTTTACATACAGTTCCATAAAAAAGGACTAACTGTGCACTACTCCTCTTATTCTTATGCCCTGATGTACATAAGTAATGTAGACTAGAGGGTGAATTTCTGCATTTAATGAGTAAGAGTTGACAGGAGTAAAGGACAAAGGAACTTCCAATGCAAGAATGTGGGGAGCATTAAAATGGACTTTCTTCCAAACAAATTGATTTGAACTTTAAATTCAGTATTAAGGTAAACTAAGATGATTCACATGTATTTCAGAACATAACTGCAGAGGTCTACAATCTACAAAAGTAAACGTTTAGTCATTTTCTTTTTAAAAATAATTTAGTTTTATGAAAAAGTGTACAAAATCTCCTAATGCATGGCCCAGTCTTGTCTAGTGCTAATGAAATGGCCTGAATAGTCACATTCTCACATCAGACAGTAGGTGTGGATCAGAGCGGTGTTGTTTGGGCCTGGGGGAGGAGGCTGCAGAGGAGCACTGTAATCTCATCTCTGTCTCAAAACCACGTCCGTCACACTGGCCTCCAAAAGTATTGATCCCAAAACACCCAAATCCCAAAGCAGCAATTCTCCCCATCAAACTAATTTCATCTGTTAGACGACCTCACAACTCATACAGTTGAGGTCAAATCATTCAAAACGGTTCTACTGTGTGTTTCAGGACTGTTTGTATTGAAAATCAAATACTAATCAATAAATACTTAAACAAAACTAGATACCAATTTGTGCAGGCATCAATATTTTAAAAAAAGTCACAGAAATTAACCTTTCCTGAATAGCTTTACATTGATCTTGAGCTGTAACAGAACAATTACACAGATATAAGACCACATGGGATTATAAAAGAAAGTAATAATAATAATAATAATACATTTTATTTATAAAGCGCTTTTCAAGACACTCAAAGACGCTGTACAAGAGGTACTATGATTTCATGTCAAAAATCACATTCTAATGTTGAAAGAGTGTTTTTTTTTTTAATCACTAAAAGGTATCTGTATTGAGTATCAAGTCTATTCCTTAGTCTCAAAATGATTTGATGTTTTTTGTTACCTAACTTATTGTAATGTATGGTCAAGATAGAAGTAATAATCACTCAGACATGATTTAGGGCCATAAAATGGTATTGTTGCCAACACACAGCACCTGGACTGGGGTTAGGGAGTTTCTTTAAGGGTAAAAACAGTGGCTGTAAAATATACGATATTATGAAGACAGATTGGATGGTAGTTAATTACACTTTTCTACCTTATGAACAGCTTGCCATAGTACTTCAAAACATTTTCCATTGGCTAACTGTGATTTTGAGGACATTTAGAAAGTTTGCTAAAATCACTGTCGTTAACACATGCGTCTGATTCATAATTTGGAGGCAAAAAACAGAATGGATTCAAAACCTTAAACCTCTTATCTAGTACTCAAGCATTATATTTAAGGTCTAAAAAAGTCTGCTTTTCTTGTTTACTTTTATTCTACCGAGTGCAATACTGACACTGTGCCTTCTTTGGTTAAATAAATGATTTAAGAAAGCTTTAAATGCTTTGCACAATCATAATTTTTACTTGGAGTAAATATGAAGAGCACAAATGTAATATACAATGTAATATTTTGTGCTCTTTTGCATAATGTAGGTTATAGAGAGTAAATGTCCCTACAGTTCTACTGCATTCATAAATTCCAAGGTGTTTTGAGCATTGCAGCAGAAAAAAATAAAACACAGATGAATGTGCTGCTTGTTCCTAAACATATTAGTGTGTAATAGGCTTTGTCAAATACCTGGGCAACACAACATAACTGTAGGAAACAAACTGGATGGATAAACAGCAGCATGTACTGTTGTCACTGTGACTGTACAATTAAATCATTAAAATGAATCATCTTTTCACACCGCCTCTGGGTGTAGTCCAGAAGAAGAGACTTTGCAAACAATAATCCGACAAATGATACTCACATGCAAGCAAGTTCACATTAAATCAAACCAAATACTAAAACACTAAAACATGTGTATTATACAAAAACAATGATCACAACACATGATTAGCTTCTGACATCATTAGATAAATACAAATTAAATGCCCTGGCTATGTGTAATTGTATTTATAATTGCACTTTATCGTATTTTTGTATTGTATTTTATGATGTGAGGACTGCAGATGGAAATTAGCTTTGTGCTAAATCTGGTGCAGACATCTTTTTAATGAAACTGCACACTGTCCTTAATAAACTAAACTAAAAAAAAAAACTAATCAAATGACATAACATTACTCCCCTTTGCCAATTCCAATGTCCAGTCCAGCCCTGAAGTGTAAGTAGGCTGCAACAATATAATACTAAATGCACATGAAAACTCCAACCAGCTGCAAACTGTGACATATAAACAGTAAATTGCATGCAAAAATAGAAATCTTACCTTCCAAGAGGCGCTGAATTATAGAGTCGATGTTTAATTTGTCCGGCTCCGCCATTTTATGTGTATTTTTGACGTTCTCTGGCAGTCAAGACCTTCCGTGCTGGAGCTAAGACAGAAGCAAAGCGTAAAACACAAGGTGAACGCTTCTATGGTTACCCTTTAGACTGTGTAAGGAAAAAAACAACAAAAAACCCTGCATCGCTTACAGTACCGCCCTAGTTCTGGGAGAAACAGCCCCGATCCAATCAATCAATACGCTCACGAGCTAACCCGTGCGGCGCTAGCCCGGTGATGTAGGTTAGCATTCGTTAGCATCAGCGGCTAATCGGCAATTTTAACGGTGAAAAACGCATCAAAACACGCATCTCCTCACCTTGTTTGTGTGTCGGACTTCTGGGAAATGCTATAACATGAATATTTCTCCTTTAGGCACAGTTTTGACCCCGATTCCCTCGCCTCGTCCGGGCTCACTGGACCTTCCCCCAGGAACTTCAAAAAAATTCTGATGAAGCGACTACGGTCACAGAGGAGGCGGGGCCAACAGAATGCGTCACAGTTTTTCGAGCATTGATTGGCTCGCTGCAGAATTTGCGTAGAAATTCAGAAGTCTGATTGGTTCATATTTCCGTCCGTCATATACGTAGGCCACCGCCCCCAGCCGCTCATAACCAATGGCATCAATGAAGATTCAAACCCACAGAGGACGCGCACAGGACGCCCCCTTGCGTTTCCAGATGAGTATGCAGGGATTTACCTGCACTACACTGTAGGTGCTCCATTTATTATTAAACATTTACATTTAGATTTAAAAATACATAGAAACAAGTACAATAACATACAATAAAATAAACCTTTATTTGTTCAACAAAGGGGAAATTCCAGAATCTTCCAGTTCAAGATCTGCACGAGAATAGAAATAGACTCTAAAAATCAAGATAAAAGTATTAACATTTGAGAAGGATGCAGTAAGATAAACTAATCACCTGCCTTGTAGAATTTGTAGAGCTCTATGAAACTGGGTTAAGTCAATGTTTATGCAAATTTCTTTTTAAAAATAATTCCACTTTATAATAAAAGTACAACTAATGGATGTCTCCAGTATTCTCTAGTATTAATGAAATGGGCTGGATTATAAACTCTATATAAATGGATGTAGCTAGTTTGCTGGCTTTCATGTTCCAAATGGGAAGTGAGCATAGGCGTGCTTTTGGCTCCAATTCACTCTGTATTGAAAAGCTGTCGGCGCTCTCTCCGTAACTGCTGCTGTCAGACTGATCATTTTGGTCTTAACCCACTCTACATAATCCTGGTGTTTTTATTTCACTTTGTCCATAAATCAATCCCTATTCCTAATAATCAATCCAATCCATGTTATTTATATAGCACATTTTATAAACATGACAGTTTCCAAAGTGCTGCAAATAGACAAAAAGACAATAACAGAGAGTAAATCATAATAAAAACAATTTAAAAAGGGTTGAAATTCATAAAGCCAAAAATGGTCAAATCAATCAAATCAAATCAAAGAAATAATTAAATAAAAGACACATAGGACCACACAAGTCCCGGAGTGTTACAAACCCTCCACTCTTGGATGTTTGGGGGGTGGAGTGTTCAGGGTTTAGGCCCTGTCCCCCCGACTTCCTATTTTAACACATAACTGAATGTTTTACTCTTATAAAGTGGGGTACATCATAGCAAATAAAAGAGGAGCCTAGAGAAAGTAGGCTGTCTTTGCGTGCGGTTTATATGAGTGAAAAATATTAAACTAATGTAGAAAATGTAGTCAAAGTGGTCTCTCCTCCTCCTGTGTGTTTATGAAATATATGTGACAAATCCTTAAATCATTATCTTCCTGCTCTGGAGTTTTCTTCTGTCATATTAAGACTAACTCATGTTTGGAGTGAATCATAGATTTACCTGCAGTTTTCCAGGTGAGTGGACACACACACTCACACACACATGGTTTGTTAAAGATTAAGACTTGGCCTATTGGCCTTTATTGGTCTCACACAGTGACACACGGGAGAAATGTGACTTCTGCATTTGACCCATCCTTTTCAGGAGCAGTGAGCAGCCATCTTTTTTCGGCGCCCGGGGGGCAGTACCGTGAAGGGTCTTGCCCAAGGACCCACACTGGTTAGCTCATTGCCCGGGGGAAGGGTTTGAACCCACAACCCCCAGGGGTAAAGTCAGTGACTTACCAGTTGAGCTAACCAGCCCTATTATGTCACATTTGTTTGACAAAAATAAATGAAACCTAATAAAACAAACCTGGAATTTCATGTGTTTTCATTCACACATGTTTGAGTAACACTTTATTATTAGTCTGTCTACATCTTTAAAGCTCATTTAACAGCTACTTTTGACCTTTTGTTCAGAGATCGGAAATTCCACGTCTGAAATTATCCAAATGATTCTAGTGTGGGGAATTTGAGTGTTTGAGAAATGAACCTAAATCTGTGAGGTTTTTGTCTTAAACATGTGTGAATAAAACAAAACACAACTCCAGGTTAACAGTATAACAGAGATCAGAAAAGTGATATGAGCCCTTTAAACTCAAATCGATTCTTGTTTAGTTGCATTTTCCTTTTGTGTTTGAGAATCACCACAATATTTCATCTACTATATTTGTCTAATCTAAATTTATCCCACTTTGATGTCATTCTGTATCAGTGCACATGTTTGGGCAAAAATAGACCACGAGTTTCACAATCATTTACTTCATAAAGATTTCACCACGTCGATCTGATGTGT
This sequence comes from Paratrypauchen microcephalus, assembly GCA_036785185.1. Classification (NCBI taxonomy): domain Eukaryota; kingdom Metazoa; phylum Chordata; class Actinopteri; order Gobiiformes; family Gobiidae; genus Paratrypauchen; species Paratrypauchen microcephalus. The sequence goes on along the minus strand of JAVJIX010000181.1, from coordinate 1,263,275 downwards.
CACTTGGCAGAATTAGACCACTAGTGTCTGGTGCAGTTTCGATACAGACACAACCCAAATATGCAGCAGGGGGGGGCAGACGTCAGGGAAACACCGGGCCGCTCCACAAATGTGAACTTTACGATCTGGTGAGTCACGTCAGACCCAAAACCAAAATATTGCTCAATTTATGGACAGTGTTTGGTGATTAAGTCTTGTGTATCGTCATGAAAATAAAGGGTTTATTTTTTACTCTGTTTTCAGATCTGTTCTAATGTTTCCTCATCACAAACACACCTGGCTGAGTTCATTTCTCTGTTCCACCTCGTGATGTCATGTGGTTCAACAGGAAGGGCTCCACTGTGTTTTTAAATTCCATACAACTTCTCTAGAATCATTTGGATGATTTCCACCCTGGAATTTCAATCTCTGCTAAACAAAAGGTAAAAGGAGCTGTTAACTTGAAAACTACAGCTTCATGACATCATCGAGGTGGAACAGAGCGTTTTGACAGACTCATAAGAAAGGATTACCCAAACATGTGTGAATCAAACAAAATACAAACATTCAAACATAACTAAAGCTCACAAGAGTCAATTTTGTGTAATGTGGGATCTTTTATCTATACAGTGGTACCTCATCATACGAAATTCATTTGTTCCAGAAGTGGTTTCGTAACGTGAATTTTTCCTAAGTTGAGTAGATATTTCAATGGAAAAGGCCTGATTCGTTCCAAGGCCCCGATCCAAGTTTTTTTTTTTTATAGTGTAACTTTTTTTATAGTGTGACATTGTGTTCTGCGTAGAGACTGTAGACCCAGGACTAAACGTGGACTATACCAGGTCTAGACCAAGGTCTAAACCTGGACTAAACCTGGACTAAGCCAGGACTAAACCAGGACTAGACCAGGTGGATTAAAGTGCCGCGCGTGGGTCTATTTCCTGGTTTCGTTTTGAGTCACGGCTGAGGCGAGCAGCGAGGGGGACCGCACGCAGTCTGAGCGCATGAACGAGACCCGTGCTCAAACCGTGCCTAGACCTCTGGACCAGGACTAAACCTGGACTAAACCAGGACTAAACCTGGTCTAGACCGCGCCTCTTGCATGCGTTCGTTCATGCACTCAGACTGCGTGCGGTCCCCCTCGCTGCTCGCCTCAGCCGTGACTCGAAACGAAACCAGGAAATAGACCCGCGCGCGGCGCTTTAATCCACCTGGTCTAGTCCTGGTTTAGTCCTGGTTTAGTCCAGGTTTAGTCCTGGTTTAGTCCAGGTTTAGTCCTGGTCCAGTCCTGGTTTAGTCCAGGTCTAGACCTGCTGTCAGCCCCGCGCCGGGTCATGTGTATTATCACACGTGTCAGAGCGCACTCTTCTCCCCCCTCCCCCTTCCCCCCACACTTCACTATTAATAATTTTGTTGAAAATCTATGAAAGTTTGAGTGTTTAAACGAGAGACAAATGTGAGAAAAGTTTAAATCCAGTCTGAGAAAAGCGTATAATGTGTGTGGCTGAGCGCATTATTTGAATTTTTGAGATTTCGTGTTTCGTAACTTGAATTTTTTTTCGTGTCTAGAGACCAAAATGTAACGTGAAGGCGTTTCATAACTTGAAATTTTCATTTGTTGGGGCTTTTGTAAGGTGAAGTACCACTGTATTATATTATCCACTATAACCAGCAGAAATATTATAGATAGGAAATATACTGGTAGTCAAGTTATAACATAATCAGGTGCAACCATTAGTCATAGTCATAGTCATAGTTTGCTTTATTGTCGAAAAACAATCATGTACATGTACATAGAATGAATTCGAAATTTCGTTTCCCCGCTAACCAGGCAGGACAGTGATAGAGTGGGTAGGGGAGGGGCCGCTGCACTTGCACGCGCCGCCGACTGGGAGATGCAGAGTAGAAAAGATGCAATACACTCAGTGACAATTTAACAACATGTAATGACAGAAAAACAATTGGAGATATAACATAAGGTGATCTTTTTTGTTGGTTACATAAGGAAGGGGTCAGATTGGAAATCAATGAAGTTGATTGAACCGAGAGCAGAGATCAGACCTTTCTAAAGACAGGAATTTTCTACTATTGTTTCTGTTTCCAGTGACAGTGTAAGAGTGTGTGCCATGTTTATGTAGAGTCCAGATAACAAACCACATTCTGTGGCCTTGGCCTTATTATTTTCACATTACATTTACAAAACACAAATTCAGGTTTGTTTTTGACGAGGAAACAACATTATAAGAATCAGGACCTTTAATAACTCCTGACCTCTTCAAATCATTCTAAACAAACAATAATGTGAGAATTAATTATGAATCCAGTCTTCGTTCATTCTTTGTAATGTCTAGTTTGGTTGTTATTACAAAACGGTACAGAAATAAAACGGCGGGCAGAGTTTTCAGAGTATCAACAGTATCAGAAGTATCAGAAGTATCAGAAGTATCGCAGACTTTAAACTGCAAAACTGAAGAGGAACTCAGGAATTGGGCAAGTCCAGTCTGGTCTGTGTAGAGAGATGGTCCCGCCCTGAGCCCTCACCTCACATACCAGCTCAAATACCACCTTTACCTCCACTACGCCCCATTTTAGAAGAGCATCGCACCACAAACAACAAGAACACCTGAGTTTTGAAGCAAGAAAGCATCAGAAATCTAAGGTACGAATGAATGGGAATGTGTGGGCCAGGTTATTCTGCATCAGCGAAGGAAAAAACAGCTTTGTAATTGAAGTCATTAATCATTAATACTGATTTTAATGAAAACATTTTGTCTCATTTTGAAACAGAATTTTACTTCGTGGTTCATAAATATAGCATTTCATTTATATTAATTTGTCATTTGTAATTTAAAATGCAGGTGAAAGTATTGTCTTTGGATTAGAAACAATGTGCTCAAAAACAGTTTCCATATAATTCAATAGTTAGAACTGGATATCTAGTGTTAGTGAAGCTTTATTGGGATAACTGCCTGATGACCAGGGCCATAACAACAATAAAAATGTCGCTTGTTTCTCATTTGGTATTCAAATTAATAGGAAAAATTATATGCCAATGATTTGATTCAGTTATTTCCATTTGAATAACAACAGCACAGCCTCAGAGACGATAAAGTTTCTACTGTTGTTAAGAGGAGATCGACATGATTTGTGGCGCCAACTCGCTCAAACTCTGGAAATCATTTTGTATCAAGTTTGAAATTATTTTTGCTTTTTTATGACTAAGTGCCACTACTTATCATGTATAAAAGACATAGAAAGCCAATGGAATAATAATCAGAAATATATATTTACTTATGACTACAACCACCGCTACTTTTAGTTTTATTCGATATGTGAGACCATCGTGGAAAAGACTGTACAGGAGCCTCGACATGAATGTTCTGGGGAAGATTGGAGAATAAAACACCAAAATGGGCATTGATATTTGAATGAGCAGAACCAAAGGATTGAGTCCATGTTCAAAAACACTGGTGAGCACATGTTTCTGGAAGGGCCTGGATACCTGAGACAGACGAGGGTGTCACCAGCGTCCTGTTTGGGCCTGTCCTGTCCTGGGGGAGGCTCCGCTACCTACTTGTCTCCATGGAGATGTTCTAGCTTTGTCTAGAATGTCCCACTGTACAGATTAAACCTATACAGTGGTACCTCACCTTACGAAATTAATTCGTTCCAGAAGTGGTTTCGTAACGTGAATTTTTCGTAAGTTGAGTAGCTATTTCAATGGAAAAAGCCTGATTCATTCCAAGGCCCCGATCCAAGTTTTTTTTTATAGTGTAACTTTTTTTTATAGTGTAACATTGTGTTCTGCGTCCTGATTGGTTTCTCAGACTGGATTTAAACTTTTCTCACATTTGTCTCTCGTTTAAACACTCAAACTTTCATAGATTTTCAACAAAATTATTAATAGTGAAGTGTGGGGGGAAGGGGGAGGGGGGAGAAGAGTGCGCTCTGACACGTGTGATAGCGCAGCATGACCCGGCGCGGGGCTGACAGCAGGTCTAGACCTGGACTAAACCAGGACTGGACCAGGACTAAACCTGGACTAAACCTGGACTAAACCAGGACTAAACCAGGACTAAACCAGGACTAAACCAGGACTAAACCTGGACTAAACCAGGACTGGACCAGGACTAAACCAGGACTAAACCAGGACTAAACCAGGACTAAACCTGGACTAAACCTGGACTAAACCAGGACTAGACCAGGTGGATTAAAGCGCCGCACGCGGGTCTATTTCCTGGTTTCGTTTCGAGTCACGGCTGAGGCGAGCAGCGAGGGGGAGCGCACGCAGTCTGAGCGCATGAACGAGACCCGTGCTCAAACCGTGCCTCCTCTAGACCTCCTCTAGACCTGGTCTAGACCTGGTCTAGACCTGGTAGACCAGGTCCACTGTATATCATGACAGGGACAAGCAGGTTACGGTACTACGCTACATTATGTCCCTGTTCACAGAAGGAATTATGGTATTTTTGAGTAATACAAACAGCCGTAATGAATAAATGCAGATCTAATAAGATGTTACTGTGCTTTGCCTGGAATGTTCCACAGTATGGCATTAAACTAGTCTGTCTGTATAGAGATAACTATGTTTTTAATGTATTTTTCTTGGCAATAAACACATGTAATACACATAATGTGTAATCTCCATGGAGACGTCTGAATGGGCGTTCCCAGTGTCTTGTTTGGGCCTGTCCTGACACATCCGTGTATAAAGTGCACCCCGGAGCTAGTGATCCTGTCCGGGCCTGTGTACGGGCCTGTGTACGGGCCTGTGTACGGGCCTGTGTACGGGCCTGTGTACGGGCCTGTGTACGGGCCTGTGTACGGGCCTGTATGAAGGCGTGATGTACTCAAAATATGCATTCAAGCTACCTGCAAACACAGCCCGGAGGCATAGAAACTGTACTTTAAATGGTGGTCACTATAGACACTATAAGTTAAAGTTTGTAGTTTTTTTTATATTAACAACACTGTTATTGTGAAAGGAATTCTGTATTAAGAATGAGCTGAATGTAGAAACTAGGATTTACTTTTGTAAACCTTAAACCTTTGGGGCGTCGTCTTTTTACAGTCCTGACTGACTGTAGCCCTGGGTTTAGTCCTTTGTCTGATTTCACTTTGTTTTCTAAATCTAAACACCCGCGACAAACATTTCTTTGAGCGTATCATGATTTTGATTCGTATATTAAAGGTGTAAGTTTTCTGGTGGGGGATCTGCCATTCGTTTTGCCTGGAATGTTCCACAATACGTCGGTGTCAAAACTGTATTCAGTCAAATACAGGTTTTGTTTTCATATCTAAAACATGCATTCTTATTCAGGGCGGGTCAGCCTCTCTTCCCATGGAGATAAGTTTAATGCCATACTGTGAAACATTCCAGGCAAGTTAATTGTATCTCCATGGTGATGAGCAGGTGACCTACCCTCTGCCAAGAGTTCAAAAAGTTCAGATTTGCACATGAACCTCCTCAAGATTAGGACTATCCTGGAACTAATAGTTACCAGAGAAGACCAGGAGGAAGATTAAGATTAAGATTAACAGGAGCGGGAACAGGAGGAACCTGAGATGAGCAGGTTTCAGCACCAGGCCACATCACCAGTCAGATCTGTGGAGAGTCGCCTCTATTCACACTAATAATCATTCTATTTTTGAGCAATAGAAACATCCAAAATAAATAACCGCTAATGTTTAATACAGTATCAGACCATGAAAGATTCCAGGCAAAATAATCTCAGTGGAGACAAGTAGATATCAGACCTCCCAGCACCTTTAAGTTTATTTATTTATTTATTTGATAGGGACAGTGCACATTAATGAACATAAGTATAAAACAAATGTAAATATGCAGATTTTTCATCCGCAGTCCCTCGGCAAAAACATAAAAATACAACATACAATACAAGTTCCACATTCCACCTTTAAATGTGTGTGTAACATGTCATAATGTTGTAACGTCTCTGCTCTTCTTTCAGGATGGGTTCAGTCGGAGTTCAGATCGTGTGTGTGGCTCTGGGGGTCCTGGGGCTCATTGGGGTCATCGTGTGCTGTGCCATCCCGCGCTGGAACATGTCTTCTTTTGTGGGCTCCAACATCGTCACGGCGCAGGTAAAAACATATAATTACACATAATTACACTGTGATCATAAGGATAATTGCCATGTTATGTGGGACGACTACAGCAGGAGGCATCTGTCCTGTGAAATCAACGTTACAAAACTCAGAGGATGCAGAAGTCAACAGGAAAGTTCAGAGGTTCAGATCTTGTTCTCCTTGTTTCTCCTTGTTACCATGGTTTCATTATGTCCATTATGAGGAACTTCAAAATAATGACCTAGGCACAAAGTAGAAGTCCTAGAAATGTTTTGTGACACTTGTGGAATCTACTACTGCTGTAACACCTGACTCCAAGTTAATGTAACGTGAAAGACATCTTTTTTTTAAATTAAAAAACTAAATCACATCTGAAGGAGTATCACATCTGTGTAAGAAGATCTAAGGTTCAAATCTTTTCATTTTGTCAACATAAAGCTTTTGTCATTCAGAAAAAAGGGAGTGCCTCAGGGGTAAAAATGAGGGGAAATGACTTTATGGTATTCATCAGGGCAAACAAACAGCTTTTGTCACCTGTAAACACAGATGTGTAAGTGAGAATAAGTAAGAGTTCTGTTACAGTGTAAAATATACTATTTAAAGGAAACGTAACGTTACTTTCTACAATCTGAGCCTTATTTCGGTAATAAAACAAGTTGTTTTACTCACCCATAGCACTTTGGTGTCATATGGAGCACTTCCAGAGATGTTTTAGATTAGCGTTAGCCTAGCGCGACTTCTAGCCATAGCTCGGGGCATATAATATATTCCCCGAGCATGTAATATGCCCCGTGTGGGCTCCAAATAACACAAACTTTAGCACTTTTCAAATAATAGAAGCTCAATGTCTTAGTCTACGATTTCATTTGAATCAAAAGTGGCCTGTAATCCGAGATTTATCCATAATTTAGAGCTTTGCGTTTCATGTTTGGGTCCCGGGACCTGAGAGCACAGTCCGCACATGCGCACTGGCCTCCTCATCTACTCGAAACTATGGCTAAATCTCGGATTACAGGACACTTTTGACCACACGAAAGCCTAGACTAAGACATTGAGCTTCTATGATTTGAAAAGATTTGAAAAGTTTGTGTTATTTGGAGACCACACGGGGCATATTACATGCTCGGGGAATATATTATATGCCCCGAGCTATGGCTAGAAGTCGCGCTAGGCTAACGCTAATCTAAAACATCTCTGGAAGTGCTCCATATGACACCAAAGTGCTATGGGTGAGTAAAACAACTTGTTTTATTACCGAAATAAGGCTCAGATCGTAAAAAACGTTACTTTTCTTTTAAGGTGGAGTGAAGGTTTGGTGACAGAAAGCTAATGCTACGTCGCCTTTGTTATATGCACCTCCGGCTGTTTGTAACCTTAGAGACATGTTCAGTCTCTTTATGTGATTAGAAACCATTTAGGATGGAACCATGTCCAATACTTTCACGGTACAATACTTTCACGGTATGCATCTCACGGCACAATATTTATTTCAAAAAACTGTGAACATGCTACTTTTTCCTTTTGAAATGCCTTGACAAACCTTTAGTTCTGTCATAATCCAAAGAATTAATATTTTAAAATGCTTAATAACAGCTATTTCTTCATGTATTGGTGATCGGCAATGAAACGGAGCAAAGGATCATGGTCTAAGTAGTTTTTTTTAGCAATATTGCTGCACTGTAACTATTAATTTAAACAGAGACTTGTAATTGGATACAATGTGATGGCCCCCGATGATATTGTGAGACTTTTGACGATACATTATCAGGATATTTTGGTTATCGTTGCGTCCATACTGACCACAGACCATGTTTGTTCCCCACAGACCACGTACAAAGGCCTGTGGATGGAGTGTGTGATGCAGAGTACAGGTCAGCAGCAGTGCAAGAGCTACGACTCCCTCCTGGTGTTGCCCTCTGACCTCCAAGCCGCCCGCGCCATGACCATCATCAGCGCCATGGTCAGCTGCCTCTCCCTCCTCATCCTCTTCTGCGGCGCCGACTTCACCACCTGCATCGAGAACGAAGACGCCAAGCCCAAAATCAGCCTGGTAGCGGGGATCGGCATGATAATCGCCGGCCTGCTCGTGATCATCCCCGCGAGCTGGTCCGCACATACGGTCGTGAGGGAGTTCAACAACCCCATGATCACCGGCTCGGCCAAGATGGAGTTAGGGCCGTGTATTTTCATTGGCTGGGCGGCAGGGGTGTTGCTGTTGATCGCAGGGGGGCTGTTGTGTTGTTTTAGCCGACCGAGCAGCAGCTCCGGGGGCACGGCCAAGTACTACAGCAACTCGTCTGCCTCTGCCCCCAAAAACTATGTGTAAGAAAAGTAAGAAAAAGAAAACAAAAAAGTTAAGTTACACTCCAAAAACTCAAATCTAAAGTAAATTTCACTTTACAAGTAAAATGGGACAAGACTTTTTGTACTTAAAGATATAAAAATACTTCTTTCTACGCTTAAGATAAGAACAACTCTGCACTTGATAATTTTACTTGTCATGTTGAATCTGCTCAAATACAGTAAAATGTTCTTAATTTAAGTCATTTGAACTTACTTAGACATCGCTTTTTGCTGTGTAGTTAGAAAAACTCTGTTACAGTATAATATTAATTGCATTTGTTATGAATAAATGCATTAGACTCGCACAAATGGTTTTAGGAGTACACTTTATAACTTATAACTTTAACTTTATAACTTTAACTCATTTAAGTAGTAATGTCACTCAATCTATTATTTTATGCTGACTTAAAGCAGTTTTTGGATTTGAACACAATACTTAAAATGTTCATTTAACTTAAAATATTTAGACGGGCAATTAGTGAATTATTTAACCCTTATATTGTGTTCGGGTCATAATTGACCCGTTTTCAAGTTTAGGCATGTAAAAAGTACCATTTGCTTTTTTGTACTGGAACGAGGCTTCATCTAATCCTCAGACACAACTATTTTAACGCAATAAAATTAATTTTCACCATTTTAATAAATTCGAAACATCTCAAAAAACAAAGTGACATTTGTGGTGTTACGGGTCAAATATAACCCGGCAGAGAATACTGACTGTTGTGTACATCACTTAAAATCTTAAAAGCTCAAATATGTCCCACGACACACACACACTTCCCCCACCTTAATAAGTTAGTTATGAAGTGAAAAACAATATTGGATGATAACTAGTGTTTTTAAGTACTTTCAGGCTGACTTAAATCACGGGTCAAATCTGACCCGCTAACACCAAAGATGTGGGCAGTTTTCTAACACATTACAAGGGTTAAAGTCAAATTTTCATTTTTGTGTAGTAGAAATCTCTGTAAATTATTCATTGGAATCAGGATTTTAAAGTTTTAACAAATTAGAAATGACAAATTTGCTTAAAATGGCTTTATTCCAGTTCCATTAGCGGTGTATATTTCTATTTTTCAAAACAATCACTGGCAATGGGATGTGATTTTAGCTTGTAATAAGAAAAATATTGAGACATAATAAATTGTAAAAAGTCAGATTATTTAGACTGTAGAAAACTTGTTAAAAACACTAAAAACATGAATCCATTCATTCTAAGTACTGGAGAAAAGGTCGTTACACTGATGTTTCACAATGTTTATCTGGTGTTAGACTGTCTGGACCACACTGTGCTCAGAGTCATGATCACAGACGGGATGTTTAAGTATTTGATATTTTGGATGCTATTGCAATATGTAACTTCAACATGTCCACTCCCACAGCGTGAGATTCTCAGTCTATAATGTACCGTCTGTGTGAACGACGCTTTTCATGTTTCTGTTGTAAATATTCAGTCTTCATAACACATTTAAATTGTTCTTTTATGTTTTTGTTTCTTTTGCTTTTCTTAACTGTATCACTGGAATTAACTATAAGCTACATTATTCAAATATACATCTGTAATTCTTTTTTTTATGAATTTGGCATTTTAGAACAAATGATATAAGTTGCACTGTTTTCTTACTAAAATTGTTATCCTAAAAGAAATTAATTTGAACATTGTAACATGTGTTGTGATTTATGGTATTAGTATTTTAAGTAGTTTAGTGATTTTTTAAAATGTTCTTTTCTTTGTTCTTTGTTAACCAAAGGCACCTCAGTCGGCCTCAGGGAGCATTCGACATGTTCATCCTTATATGACATTTATTAGTAACTATGTTTTGTACTGACATGGATCAATAAATAAATTGTGTAATCAAAAATCCTTGAGTGTTTTGTGTTACAGTAAAGACGACCTGTTTGTTCATAATGAAAGAGTAAAGATTAGGATGAGTGTGGCTGCAGTCCCTGTACGAGCTGAATTTACACAAATAAATGTGATAGTAAATGTGATAATAAATGTGATAATAAATGATAATAACACTATAATGATTTACTATCAAAGATATACACCTCGCCTGTAGAGGGCAACGTTACATATATAAGATGCTGCACTGAGAACAATGTAAGGTCTGAACCTGCTCTCCACATTCAATTATTTTTTTTTTTACAATCTGAGCCTTATTTCGGTAATAAAACAAGTTGTTTTACTCACCCATAGCACTTTGGTGTCATATGGAGCACTTCCAGAGATGTTTTAGATTTGCGATCTCCATAATGTGAGTTCTCGGGGCACATGTTTGCGGTCTCCAAATAACACAAACTTTAGCACTTTTCAAATCATAGAAGCTCGATGTCTTAGTCTACGATTTCGTTTGAGTCAAAAGTGGCCTGTAATCCGAGATTTAGCCATAGTTTCGAGTAGATGAGGAGGCCAGTGCGCATGTGCGGACTGTGCTCTCAGCTCCCGGGACCAAAACATGAAACACAAAGCTGTAAATTATGGATAAATCTCGGATTACAGGCCACTTTTGACTCAAACTAAAGTGTAGACATTGAGCTTCTATGATTTGAAAAGTGCTAAAGTTTGTGTTATTTGGAGACGGCAAACATGTGACCCGAGCACTCACATTATGGATATCGCTAAACTAAAACATCTCTGGAAGTGCTCCATATGACACCAAAGTGCTATGGGCGAGTAAAACAACTTGTTTTATTACCGAAATAAGGCTCAGATTGTAAAAAACGTTAATTCTGCTTTAAATGAATAAAGTAATTTTTAAAACGCTGGAGTCAGGGGCAAGAAAGCTCATATGAGCTCCCCTCTCCTGTGGGGCCCTCCTGTGGGGCCCTCCTGTGGGGCCCTCCTGTGGGGCCCTCCTGACACTGGAAACATCTGACTACTAATTTTATGACATGGAGAAGTTGGTTGTGTGGTGATTCCATAGAAATACAAATGTAAAAGCCAAACTTTCAAATATTTTCCAGAGAAATTCATGGAGATTCATTTTATGCAGTACAAACATACATGGAGCCTCCACCGGGCCAAAATAATCTTCTTCATTTTTTAGTGCAATAACAACATCCAAAGCAAAAATGTAAATAAAATGAATAAATTGCTGTTTATTTTTGGGCTAAAAGGTTACACAGTGGGGCTTTAAGGTGATCTCTGTCAGAGGAGGAGGCACAGCTCCACTTTCCCACTGACTCTAACCAGACCCTTGTCAGCTTAAGTGAGATATTTTGAAGATAATGTTACGTAAAGGAGGCAAACTCTATATATTAGAAGGATGCAGAAGTAAGAGCTGCCAGAAATCCCAAAACAGAAGCTACACCTTTTTGAAAATACTTTTATTTCAGACTAAATATATTAAAATGTTGTTCACATCTGGACATGTTTGGTCCCCCTCCCTTTAAAATACACTATCACATTGTTTTACACACAGGTCTAATGTACCGTTATGTTTGACTCTAAAAATGCCTAAATGTTGGATTCCAGTTCTAATGTTTGCTCTCCAGCTCCTTCACCCGACTGGTCAGTGCTTCTACTTCAGCTCTCAGATCCTTCACCTCTTTCCTCAGAGACTGGACGTCCTGAAACAGACAGAACCATTGGAGTGTTTAAAGTTTAAAGTAAATTTGATTCTAGGTTACATACACAGATACAGGCAGTACTCGAGTTGAGGGGGGGGGGGGGGACTAAGCCAGGACTAAACCGGGACTAAACCAAGACTAAGGTGTGTGTGTGTGTGTGTGTGATAACATATATCCTGTGTATTATTGAATTATTGAATGATAATATGGACTTTTTGTTATAAAAGCATTTCCATTTTAACAAAGTACCTTCTAATTCTGCCCTGAAACACCACAGTGATGTCAGTGATGGGGGAGGGCTTAGCTTAATGTCAGGCAAATGAGTTCCTTTCTGACCAGGGGGGATGGTGAAAAAATTCACCACCCCCCCCATTTTTAAAGCAGCTGCATCTATTTTTTTCGATGTAGCTGAGCAAAAGTGGTGGAGCCCCAGTACAGATACTTTATATAAGACCACTGTGTGCTGTCTGCAACTCATTCTAAAGCATTTTATCATCCAGGAATAAGGAAGAGCGCTGAGAACAGCTGTTGTAAGCAATACTGTGAGGTCAAAACTCTCATCTCTGAAAGTTGTGAAAAGTATTCACCGTGAAATGAGAACGCTCCAAATGTGTAAGGTAAATGAGGAATAACTTTGCACCACTGCAAACCGTTTAAAATGAATCGTTCTGTTGTGTTTTTAGGAGTGTAAATATCAGCTGCAGCGCCTTTAAAGCCTCCACAGAATATTCAAATATTAGACATAGATTTAGACAAACTTTATAGATTCACAAGTGACACACATCACATGTACTATAACTATTCCTATTCCTCCTATTTTTTGTTCCCTTCTGTTATATATTATATTTGATGAGTGAGCGACTGTTCCCAAATCATTTCCCTTGAGGATCAATAAAGTTTGCGTAAGTCTAACCCAGCACAATCAGTCGTCTGTATGTCCTGGTTTGATTATTTGTATAAATCTAATCTTTGTTCCTCACCCCGGTGCTGTCCACGGTCCCTGCTGCAGAGGCGCTGGTCGTCTTCAGAAGACTCTTGTGAACTTTGAACTCTTTGGTTTTGGTGGTGGCCACAAACCCGTCCTTCAGGGAGATGAGGATGGGCGGGGCTTCTTTCCCAGCGAACCAATCATCTGCCTCGACCGACGGCTCTGGGCCAATCGTGTCCGGGTACAGATCCTCCTGGAACAAGTCCGACTGCACCAAGAGAGAGAGTCACACTCGGCTCATATTTACTGATATTTACTGATATTTACTGATATTTACTGATATTTACTGATATTTACTGATATTTACTAATATCCTGATACAGACACTCTGAAATGATTATTATTCTTGTCTTACTAACTTTTTGAAAAACTCAAACCTACCTTTCTGGGCACAGTCATGTGGATAGGCTCACATTTTCTTTCATGGAGTTTGTAAAATCTAAAAAAAAAATAAATAAATACAGTTTTAGAAACGCTCTGTCTATTCCAGGGGTCGGCAACCTTTATCACTCAAAGAGCCGTTTGGAGCCGTTTCACACCGTAAAGAAAACACTGGGAGCCACAAAACACTTTTGAAATTTAAAATAAAATAACACTGCAGATAACGGCTTTTTGCCTTTGTGCCAAAATTACAATTTGGAAATGAACTAAAATAAAATACATTTTAATTAAATACAGTGGTCCGTCGCTATATCGCGGTTCACTTTTCGTGGCCTCGCTGTTTTTTTTATAGTGTATCAACGCACATTCCTGCGTCCTGATTGGCTGAGGGACTGTAGACCTTTGCTGATTGGTCAGTCCTTCTCCTCCGTGTCTCCTGTACAGAATGTGTTCAGTTTGTCAGATTTATATAAATGTTGGATCACAGTGTGACTCTGAAGTGCTGTATGTTTGTTTCTCCCCGACAAAACCCGCCACAGCGAAGCAGCGCCAGGACCAAGAGGCTCGGTCAGAAGAACTGTGAAATACACACCAAATACACTTTGGTATGTTCTATCATACTGTGGCTTTTTTGTTGAAAATCTACGAACGTTTGAGTGTTTAAACAAGAGTGAAATGTGAGAAAAGGTTAATTCCAGTGTGAGAAAAGTGTAGAATGTGTGTGGTGAGGCGTTTACAGCCTTAAAACATGGAAAATCATTCTAAAATATAAAGCTGACGACTTCGCAGATTTCACTTGTCGTGGGTTATTTTTAGAACGTAACCCCCGTGATAAACGAGGGGCCGCTGTACTGAGCCGCATCAGAGGGATCAAAGAGCCACATGTGGCTCCGGAGCCGCAGGTTGCCGACCCCTGGTCTATTCATATTACAGGATTTTTGAATGAAACAAAACAGAACTCCAGCTACGTTTTTGAGGAGGTGGCAGCATTATATATTTAGTAATTAATATGTACATTTATATTATAGATGCACACACACACACATGCACGTACACACACACAGATGCACGTACACACACACGTGCACGTACACACACACACATGCACGTACACACACATGCACGTACACACACACAGGCACGCGCACACACACGGGCATACACACACACACACACACACACATGCACGTACACACACATGCACACGCACACACACATGCACGTACACACACACACACATGCCCGTACACACACATGCACACACACGCACACACACATGCACGTACACACACACACACATGCACGTACACACCCATGCACACACACGCACACACACGCACACACACATGCACGTACACACACGCACACATGCACACACACACACATACACACACATATGCAAACACACACACGCACACACACACACGCACACATGCACACACACACACACACGCACACATGCACACACACACACGTACACACACACACACATGCACACACACACACACACATGCACGCGCACACACACACGGGCATACACACGCACACATGCACACACACACACACGCACGTACACACACACATGCACGCACACACACATGCACACACACACACATGCACGTACACACACACATGCACGTACACACACACACACATGCACGTACACACACACACACATGCACACACGCGCACACACACATGCACGTACACACACACATGCACGTACACACACACACAGACACACACACTCACACACACACACGCACACACGTACACACACACACACACACACACATGCACACACACATACACACACACACACACACCCATGCACGTACACACACACACACATGTACACACACACACACACACACACACACACACACACACACACACACACACACACACACCCACACACACACACACACATGTACACACACACACCCACACACACACACACACACACACCTGTTATCTTCGCACTTCATCCAGTCACCTCACAGATTAGTATTAGGTCCACGTACATGTTTTTACTGACCAAAAGTTCCATGAAAAACATTTTCACTGTGAGTGGGGTCGGCTCTCCACAGATATGACCTGTAACTTGGCCTGCTTGTCTCCGTGGAAATAAATATGCTTAATGCCAAACTGTGGGATATTTAATAACACCTTTATGGAGATTTGATAAAAAGCTGAAGATGCACCTCTACAAGAAAAGTTGCATAGTGCACCTTTAAGTGTTGATTTTTATTGGCATGAATCTCTTCTTCTGCTGTTCTTGGACCTGAATTTCCCCATCTTATCAATCTACATGTATATACATTATTTCCCCTAACAAATGTACCGTCCTTTGCTCCTGTCTGTGGCTGCCGGGCTCTAAGAAACTGTTCCTCCATGTGCATTTCGTACCTGGCGATCTCACACTTGTTGACCTCCAGGCCTCTCTTGGGCATGTACCCCACCCCCTTCTGACTGTCTTTGCTGCTGTACATGGACAGGAAGTGCACGTACGGAGCCTCATCAGTCACCTCAAAGTACCGGATACTGCTGTCACCCTGAAATAGAGAAAAACATGTCAACAAAAGGGATTATTCTTTATTCTCTCTATTCTCCATTCTGGATTCTCTGTGCTGTTTGTCTTTGGCTGCTTATTGATACTTTGATGTCATCATTCCCTTGTGCTCTTCATTATAAACTAAGTCTTTCTTGCTTTTCTTTCTTTATCAAGGCTAATTAATTCACATGTAGTTATTATAATTATTATTTTAATAGATGGTATAGGTGCTGCTCCTACTGGTTTAAAAACTGAACCTGGGATGTCAGCAGCTGTTAAGAGCAGATCACATCATAGAGAGACTTTTTGGGGTTATTTACAACTGGTTTCAGTTATAGGATCTGGCAACCCAAAGCAAATAGATCAATATGCTTTATGATTGGATAAGAGGCTTGAGAATCAAAACACAAATGTATATTATACGTTTTGAAGTGTGAAAATGGGGGTGTTAATGCAAAAATGACCAATATAAAATGAGAAATAGCAGAAAAGATAGTGTAAGGCCTAGAACCCATGTACCTTCCCGCAGAGGTAGACCACGCTGGTGTCTGCGTCGTAAAATGGAAGCAGGACTCCACTCCCAGTGTCGAGCTCCTGAAGGTTCAGAGGCTCAGAGAAGTTCTTCTGCAAAAACAGCAAAACAAAACATTTTTAGACTTTTATAATGGGTCATATTATCTTTAAAAATGTTGCCATCATTTTGGAGAAAGTTTAGCAATTTCCCACAGTTTTAATGTATTTTAATATGTTCACACATCATTCTGTGAGACAATGTGAAATCTGAACGTGTGAGGCTGCCAAAAGTATCAAAAATCAGATACTAATCGATTCTAAAACTAATATCAAAACTAGATACTCATTTGAGCAGGTATCGATGACAAAAAGAGTCAGATTCACAGGGCAGAAATGAAGCTTTCCTGAATAGTTTTAGAATGATCCTGAGCTGTATCAGAACGAGTATAAGAGCACACAGACTAGTATACACCCACGGACCACTGGTTTACATTCTGCTCCAAGCACCGCAGGACCTAATGTTGGAACCTACAGGACCATTAAGGAACCTTTCTGATTCTGATTCTGATTCTGATTCATTGAGGAACCTACAGGACCACTGAGGAGTACAACATATAAGGACACGTGGGAATTTACAAGAAAGTATGATGATTAAATGTTGAAAATCACATTCTACTGTCTAAATAAAGAGCTTTTTTATTATCATTGCGACATCAAGTCTATCCCTGAGACTAATGATGAACTACGGTACTTAGTAAAAAGTCTGATCTACCACTGAGTTTGTGGTCTAGTTCCAGGTTTAGTCAGGTGAGAAGAATGTACGTATTATTTAATATCAGGATTATACTGGATAGAGCACCACCCTTATGACATCATCTATGGAGAAACAGTTTAATGGGAAATACACGATTACACTAAAGCTACAGGTGAGTTTGTGTTTGGTGCAACAGGAGGATCAATGTTGTGAACACTACTGCAGACATGACATAAACCTGGCAATGAGTCTTATTTTGAAGTATTAAAAGTTTACATTTGGAACTGTTTTTAAATTGGAAAAAAAATAGGACTAATCTTTTTTATTTGACCTGGCTCTGTGTATAAAACTCGTCGCCATGTTCCAAATATGAAGTGAACCTGTGGGCGCTTTGGGCTCCATCGTCTCCTCTCTGTGTAACTGCTGCGTCATTTTGGTTTTAAAATGTTCATATTAACCTGCTCTATATGATCTGGTGTTCTGTTTTTAGTTTGCTATTTTACCTGTAAATAAATTCCTATTCCGAATATGGAACTTGGCTTCAAATTCAGCCTATAACAGCAAACGTCTGAGCTTCATGTGACTGGAGTCCACTTCTTACACTTTATGGTCTGGATACAGCCGAAGAGCTCAGGTGAGTGGAGCTCCTCTTTGGTTTAACACTCACTTATAAACCAAAGTCGAACCTGAAGCAAAATAACTGCAACTCTTTATCCCCAGTTTATTCAAAATAACACTTCCACTCCTTACAGTGTCTGCAGCTGACTCTTTTACTCTGACTCTTTTAGTTTGACTCTTTTACTCTGACTCTTTTAGTTTGACTCTTTTACTCTGACTCTTTTACTCTGACTCTTTTACTCTGACTCTTTTAGTTTGACTCTTTTAGTTTGACTCTTTTAGTTTGACTCTTTTAGTTTGACTCTTTTAGTCTGACTCTTTTAGTCTGACTCTTTTACTCTGACTCTTTTAGTCTGACTCTTTTAGTCTGACTCTTTTAGTTTGACTCTTTTAGTTTGACTCTTTTAGTCTGACTCTTTTAGTTTGACTCTTTTAGTCTGACTCTTTTAGTCTGACTCTTTTAGTCTGACTCTTTTAGTTTGACTCTTTTAGTTTGACTCTTTTAGTTTGACTCTTTTAGTTTGACTCTTTTAGTCTGACTCTTTTAGTCTGACTCTTTTAGTCTGACTCTTTTAGTCTGACTCTTTTAGTCTGACTCTTTTACTCTGACTCTTTTAGTCTGACTCTTTTAGTCTGACTCTTTTAGTTTGACTCTTTTAGTTTGACTCTTTTAGTCTGACTCTTTTAGTCTGACTCTTTTAGTTTGACTCTTTTAGTTTGACTCTTTTAGTCTGACTCTTTTACTCTGACTCTTTTAGTCTGACTCTTTTAGTTTGACTCTTTTAGTTTGACTCTTTTAGTTTGACTCTTTTAGTTTGACTCTTTTAGTCTGACTCTTTTAGTTTGACTCTTTTAGTCTGACTCTTTTAGTCTGACTCTTTTACTCTGACTCTTTTAGTTTGACTCTTTTAGTTTGACTCTTTTAGTTTGACTCTTTTAGTCTGACTCTTTTAGTCTGACTCTTTTAGTCTGACTCTTTTAGTCTGACTCTTTTAGTTTGACTCTTTTAGTTTGACTCTTTTAGTCTGACTCTTTTAGTTTGACTCTTTTAGTCTGACTCTTTTAGTCTGACTCTTTTAGTCTGACTCTTTTAGTCTGACTCTTTTAGTTTGACTCTTTTAGTCTGACTCTTTTAGTCTGACTCTTTTAGTTTGACTCTTTTAGTCTGACTCTTTTAGTTTGACTCTTTTAGTCTGACTCTTTTAGTTTGACTCTTTTAGTTTGACT
This sequence comes from Paratrypauchen microcephalus, assembly GCA_036785185.1. Lineage (NCBI taxonomy): Eukaryota > Metazoa > Chordata > Actinopteri > Gobiiformes > Gobiidae > Paratrypauchen > Paratrypauchen microcephalus. The sequence goes on along the minus strand of JAVJIX010000181.1, from coordinate 1,244,255 downwards.
CTTTTAGTCTGACTCTTTTAGTTTGACTCTTTTAGTCTGACTCTTTTAGTCTGACTCTTTTAGTTTGACTCTTTTAGTCTGACTCTTTTAGTCTGACTCTTTTAGTCTGACTCTTTTAGTCTGACTCTTTTACTCTGACTCTTTTACTCTGACTCTTTTAGTTTGACTCTTTTAGTCTGACTCTTTTAGTCTGACTCTTTTAGTTTGACTCTTTTAGTTTGACTCTTTTAGTCTGACTCTTTTAGTCTGACTCTTTTAGTTTGACTCTTTTAGTTTGACTCTTTTAGTTTGACTCTTTTAGTCTGACTCTTTTAGTTTGACTCTTTTAGTCTGACTCTTTTAGTCTGACTCTTTTAGTTTGACTCTTTTAGTTTGACTCTTTTAGTTTGACTCTTTTAGTTTGACTCTTTTAGTTTGACTCTTTTAGTCTGACTCTTTTAGTTTGACTCTTTTAGTCTGACTCTTTTAGTCTGACTCTTTTACTCTGACTCTTTTAGTTTGACTCTTTTAGTTTGACTCTTTTAGTTTGACTCTTTTAGTCTGACTCTTTTAGTCTGACTCTTTTAGTCTGACTCTTTTAGTCTGACTCTTTTAGTCTGACTCTTTTAGTCTGACTCTTTTAGTCTGACTCTTTTAGTTTGACTCTTTTAGTTTGACTCTTTTAGTTTGACTCTTTTAGTTTGACTCTTTTAGTCTGACTCTTTTAGTTTGACTCTTTTAGTCTGACTCTTTTAGTTTGACTCTTTTAGTCTGACTCTTTTAGTCTGACTCTTTTAGTTTGACTCTTTTAGTCTGACTCTTTTAGTCTGACTCTTTTAGTCTGACTCTTTTAGTCTGACTCTTTTAGTTTGACTCTTTTAGTTTGACTCTTTTAGTCTGACTCTTTTAGTTTGACTCTTTTAGTCTGACTCTTTTAGTCTGACTCTTTTAGTTTGACTCTTTTAGTTTGACTCTTTTAGTTTGACTCTTTTACTCTGACTCTTTTAGTCTGACTCTTTTACTCTGACTCTTTTAGTTTGACTCTTTTAGTTTGACTCTTTTAGTCTGACTCTTTTAGTCTGACTCTTTTAGTCTGACTCTTTTAGTTTGACTCTTTTAGTCTGACTCTTTAGTCACTCACAGGGTCCCACAGCGCCACCTGCCTCTCGCTCATGCGACTGAAGCCTGTGCTCAGGATCTTTCCGTCGGACATGAAGACGGCCCGGACGGGCCTGGAGCCCTCGTGAGGCTTCTCCTTCTCCTGTAGAACACAAGCAGAACACAAGCAGAACACTTCAGGAGTTACACCAGGGACTGAGGGGAAGAACGGAGGTACGTCTGGGTTTAAATGGAGCTGTCAAAACCTCCAGGCTCTGTTCAAATAGGAAAATGTGTTTGGCAGTTAGATCCCAACTCCCAAACTGTTGATCTAACTTCTAGTAAAGGTGTGTGGAGTGTAGCGTGTGTGAATGAAATAGAGTGTTTGTGATGAGGAAACAGTGTTAGAACACATATATATACAGATCCTATACATACAGATCCTATATATACAGATCCTACATATACAGATCCTACATATACAGATCCTACATATACAGATCCTATATATACAGATCCTATATATACAGATCCTACATATACAGATCCTACATATACAGATCCTACATATACAGATCTTATATATACAGATCCTATATATACAGATCTTATATATACAGATCCTATATATACAGATCCTACATATACAGATCCTATATATACAGATCCTATATATACAGATCCTATATATACAGATCCTATATATACAGATCCTATATATACAGATCTTATATATACAGATCCTATATATACAGATCCTATATATACAGATCCTATATATACAGATCTTATATATACAGATCCTATATATACAGATCCTATATATACAGATCCTATATATACAGATCTTATATATACAGATCCTATATATACAGATCCTATATATACAGATCCTACATATACAGATCCTACATATACAGATCTTATATATACAGATCCTATATATACAGATCCTATATATACAGATCTTATATATACAGATCCTATATATACAGATCCTACATATACAGATCCTACATATACAGATCTTATATATACAGATCCTATATATACAGATCCTATATATACAGATCTTATATATACAGATCCTATATATACAGATCTTATATATACAGATCTTATATATACAGATCCTATATATACAGATCCTACATATACAGATCCTACATATACAGATCTTATATATACAGATCCTATATATACAGATCCTATATATACAGATCTTATATATACAGATCCTATATATACAGATCCTATATATACAGATCTTATATATACAGATCTTATATATACAGATCCTACATATACAGATCTTATATATACAGATCTTATATATACAGATCTTATATATACAGATCCTATATATACAGATCCTATATATACAGATCCTACATATACAGATCCTATATATACAGATCCTATATATACAGATCTTATATATACAGATCCGACTGTATTACACAACATGGGCCCTTGTGAACTTTAAGCCGTGTTATAATGTTCTTACCTCACAAAAATATCCCCAAAGCTGTTTCATTTCAATCACATGTCTGATTAATCCTTCATTATTAGTCTGTCTACAGCTCCACAGCTCAAAATACACTGTTCCACCTTGTGATGTCATGTGGGGTAGTTTTCAAGCTTCCTTTAAAGAAGCACTTTGGTGTCATATGGAGCATTTCCAGAGATGTTTTAGATTAGTGATCTCCGTAACGTGAGTTCTCGGGGCACATGTTTGCAGTCTCCAAATAACACAAACTTTAGCACTTTTCAAATCATAGAAGCTCAATGTCTTAGTCTACGATTTCATTTGAATCAAAAGTGGCCTGTAATCCGAGATTTATCCATAGTTTACAGCTTTGCGTTTCATGTTTGGGTCCCGGGAGCTGAGAGCACAGTCCGCACATGCGCACTGTCCTCCTCATCTACTCGAAACTATGGCTAAATCTCGGATTAGAGGCCACTTTTGACTCAACCAAAGTGTAGACTAAGACATTGAGCTTCTATGATTTGAAAAGTGCTAAAGTTTGTGTTATATGGAGACCACAAACATGTGACCCGAGCACTCACATTATGGAGATCGCTAAACTAAAACATCTCTGGAAGTGCTCCATATGACACCAAAGTGCTATGGGTGAGTAAAACTACTTGTTTTATTACCTAAATAAGGCTCAGATTGTAAAAAATGTTAATTCTTCTTTAACCTTTAGTTCAGTAGAGATGGGCAATTCCAAGTCTAAAATTATCCAAATGATTTCAGTGAAGTTGTATGGAAGTTAAAACACAGTAAAGTACCTGTTTCACCACATGACATCACAAGGTGGAGTGTTTTGCGTTCGAGAGAAGAACTCAGCCTAAATATGCAGGGTTTGTGTGTTTAACAGCAGGGGGGGTGACGGTTGCACTCACAGAGATGACGGTGCCTTTGCGGGGGTCCAGGATCCGGAGCGTCTTGTCTTTGCAGGAGGTGAGGATCCTGGAGCCGTCCCTGTTCCACACAGCGCTGTAGATCAGGTCTGTGTGAACTGAGTCTATACGCACAACCGCCTCTCCACGAGCTACGTTCCACAAGATCACCACGTTATCACAGCCTGCAGGAAAGGAGAGGACAAATACACACATGAACGGAAAGAAGCTTTTAACTATACTTTCTCCTCAGTGCCATAAACACGCTCTAGAAAATGTGTTGTGAGATGTATGTAGAACACCCCCAGTGTGACGTCATTGCAAAGTATTAATGTGTATTAGTTCCAGTTTTGACAAATAAAATGTGCTTCTTCAGATGTCTTATTTTCCACAGTTTGATTTCCAGGTACATCCGGACACTTTTCTCAGAACTTTCTTTTCTGTCTTTCCTTCTCCAAATCTACAAACATCTTTTAATGGTTGAACAGGTCCAGACACACACACCTCTCCTCTGCCTCTTCAGCGACAGATACTCACAGTGTCTGCAAAGTACCACCTCAGGAAACACAAAGACGGGGTACTTTGCTTCTCTGGGGTATTAACTACTAACACATAACATACTGAGCTCAGTGTGTTACCTTTGATTGTTTTGAAAATGCTATATTTGCCAAAAACAATGTAAAGAGGGTTGGAATAGTGCGAGTGGTTGGTAGATAACTCACATGCAAAAAGGAGCATTGCAACTTTATTATAAAAGGTTTGCACCCTCTTG